>JAUELE010229444.1:0-12188 GCA_031471655.1 Diodora aspera | reverse complement strand
ACTAAATCATTCTTTCTCATATGCCTTCGATCTCGTTTGATAAAAGTGTATAAAATGTAATTTGTTTGTATGTTTGTGAAATATATACATATTGCCACTTTCAACTGTATGGTCAACACATGGTAACTACAGCAGCATAACCTCATGATATATTGCAGAAATTCTGCCACAGGCGATAATTATGCCAGGCATAACTTCCTAGGGAGTTGAGAAATGTTATGAATTGTATTATTTTTAGTATAAGTATTATTATTGTGATTATTATTATTATTATTATTAGTAGTAGTAGTACTAGTAGAATAACAGTAGTGACCAGTTTCAATGTTAGAAACTTCTTTGAAAATAATTTTATATAACGGCAAAATGTTATTAGATTGGTAGAGACGAATACATTTCCCTTTGCTAAGTAGATTACATTAATGTGCATGTTTTAAGCACATTTTAAATAAAGCCTAGACATATGTTGATGATTTTACACTATTCCAATGATCGAGATAACAATGTGAAGCGTTGTGAGATGCTTGAAGTTTAGAGTGATATAAGCGGCCATATTATTATTATTATTATTACAATTATTATTATTATTATAGTGAGTTTGGAAGATGCTACCTGGAGAAACCAGCCTACTGGTGTTAATGAGTTTGTATGGTTAAGAAAGCCTTAAATATACTGACGTCCAAAAGAATTTATACCAAGATTTTTGTAATTTGTATCCTATTTCCAGCAGTTCGTCTGTCTGACTTTCTTAACGGATTAGACATAACATTGAAAACCTGCAATTAAGAACTCATGTTCACAAAATAATTGGAACTAAATTTACCACAATTCAAAGATGTCTGGCTCGTTTTAACCAGGTGTTAAATAGCTTTCTCCATTGCTTTGTCTACCTGGTTACATGGCGTCGCTGATCATACAGCACAACAACTCTATAAAGAACCCAGTTAATATGTTGTCAGTGTGCGCTGTGTTGACAGGGGAAAATTCCTCTCTAAGGAATGAGGCATTTGACAGTCTCACCGAGTCATTTATAAACTGGAACTGAACATACGTTAGGAAGCGATTGGCTGAGATAATCCCCGGGTGACATAAAGAAGGAAGTTATTACTGACAGCTGAAATTTATTTGACATTGAATCAGTGGTGCTTCTGAACCTATTCAAAGAATATTAGTATTATTCCTGTGTGATAAATCCAATCCTGGATCAAGGTGGATATCTGCACATAGTCCCCACCTACCTTACACTGAAGGCTCAATAAAGAACATGTTGAAGTGAACATCCAGTGGTTGGCGGAAATCTCAGAAACAAGGAAATCATAAAATAGCAGAGATAGGCCCAGATCCAAGGGGTTGGGTCTGGGGTGGGGTGACAATGCTACCCTCTCCTACAACGTCTGAGTGTACTGCTTCCTGATTTGGCAGACACTCTAGTATATCTCCATCAGCGAGAAAAAAAGAAAAACTTTTAAAACAAATTATTTCTAGAGGCCCGGACCCCTCTGAGATGTATCGCCCAACTAACTCGTCCCGCTCAACAACACGATTACTAGTAGTCGGACTTGAGGGCGAAGCTATTGATTCCTCGAAGTTTAAACCCAATCTCTTGGGAAGCAATTTTAAAAAGAAGGGGTTCAAAAGTCTCAAATTATAAAACAACAAGTTGAGTTTATGATTCACATCTGCTGTGATAGTTCGAGCTGACAAATAACACAATTACAGGTCTGAATCAAGGGAAGAAGGGACAGGGGGTCATGTTTATCTCCAGCCCCCGGTCCAGTTTGAATTTGGAAAATGTAGGTAAAATCACGGTTATTAGAGGAAGACGATAAGAATAGCTGTATCGAAATTTCTAAATTTTCTGGGGAGGTCCCCAAGATCCCACTTGGAGACTTCGCACCAGCAGGTCTCACAAAGTCAATCTTCAAAACATTGACTTCCCCCATCCCGCTCAACAAAGTCCTGGCTCGGGATATAAATTGTTCAACAAAATACATGTACAGCCATGACATAAACTGAAATATTCAGTTCTGTTCAAGGAAGTGTAAACAAAATTAAAACAAATAATGATGCGTGGCAGACGGGATTTAGGAATACATCAAAGCATAATATTAGCTTTGTAGCGTTACGGACGATATATTTTTATCATACATTTAAATCAAGATTTGTGATGTTCCATCTCTGATCTTTGGTGCTTTACTTTTCTTTATTCTTGCCATTTTTGTCAGTTAATATACACTTTTTAAAAATATATTATTAAATCGTATTTACACAGACATGTTAAAACTTGCGACATTTATATTTGCAGAAACTTCAAAAATGGATGCGTGGTCACACTCAGTGTTTTCTTTCCAAAAAGCAACTTATCGAACGATAATTATATATAAAATGATGTATATACCACAAATAATACACTAAATATATAGTAAGTTTGTCTGTCTTACAGTCTCTTGAATAACTTCATTATTTTGGCACCCCCATGCCATAAAAATAGAGAACAAATGCATTCCGAACTTTCCGACAAAATCTTGAAAATATCCGTAAACCTTCGGAAACGTTACACTTGCAAATACATGTGATTGCATTCGGCTCATATTCGGAAGTTGACGGAACATTCATAAAAAGAGAACGATTCGAAATGAGGCTGGCTATTTGAAAATAGAAAATACATCTATCGGCATCTGCCGTGACTAACGGAATACGGCGTTATTTAATTTGGCATACACTTTTACAATGTATGATTTAAAGTTTATGCTATTTACTTCACACAGGTAGCGCCACTATTTGAGCGCTCGGGAGCACGTATCCAACTTAAATAAAACGTGGGTTTGTCTGGTGTATTATGAAAAATGTGAAAGTAATCACGTAATTTAAATACTGAAATAGAAAGAGATTGTCCCTACGCATTTTTGGTCTTTTGTTCCTCCATGAGCACCCCACAACCACATGACATGACATGACATGACAACCACAACCACTGCAAGACAACAGACTGCATATCTAGATTCTTGCATAGGCGACTACCTGCGTTTGAGATCAGATAATTTAACGTATATTGCCTCAGCAGCTTAAAAGATAGAAGAGTATCAACATGGACAGACCAGAGCAGGGAATCTAGACTGCAGATCCAGAATGACATCAGGATCAGTCCATTTCGAATTCAAAACGTTTGTGCCCGAAAATTAACTTTGGATTTATTCAAACCAGAGATCGTCTCTGTAATGAGACAATAGACGACTCTTAATATTTATGCATATGCGCCCATAGCCTCGTTTTCGTTGTCATGTCAAAAGTTATGCATCAGGTCTCGGACACACTCAGACATTTGATTCGACACTCAGACATTTGATTGGACACTGTATTATAAGGTCTCTTTGAACGTTTGACATGACAACGAAAAGGGGGCGATAGGCGCATATGAATAAATGTTAAGAGTAGTCTATAGCTTTGACCACTGAACAACAGTGCACTTGGTAATGAACTTTGGAGTCCCCACATTACCCTCATATGGTTAACAGCACATGTGAGACGTCATATGGCAAGTACGTACGATTACTTAAACACATCGTTCTCAAATCGAGTTCAACATTGACCCTTAGAAGTTACAGGAGGCGCTAAGCATTGTGGGTAAAACAAAAGAGGGGATGTTTTGGTGATGAGCATAGGCTAACGTCTGTCTACATTGTCGTGTGGTCGATGTTGACTCTCATCAGGCGGACATCGCCGGACCTTGGCAGGCGCGCGTGCAGACACTGTCCCGAGACAATAGGGCTCTGTTTCGGGGCAAACTAATAGGATATTTGGGAGCTTAGAGGGGCTGCAGCTAGGACCATGTAGGTGGATAAACTCGTCCCAGGGACTTACTGGGGATTGCAGGAATAAAGGAAAATTCTTAGGAGCCTCCGGTTAACCTGTCGTCTACACTCAAACTAAACAAAGGAGCCAACTTTTTGTGAAACTATTAGTACCAATTTGTCCTTGAGGAACAAGATAAGTTGTGTCTGCATCGGTCCCTTTGTATGTGATATAAGAGATAAAATATAAAAGGTTTAGCAATAAGAAACTACTACTAGCCTTATACTACTACTAAAAATGTTTAAACCCGTTGTGCATAGAGACTGCGCGGTGTAGTAGCCAATTCTCCTGCTAAGAGAAAATAACTTTTTTTCAACAGTTACCTTGCAGTAATTGCCGCCAATCTGTCAACAAATCTAACAGTGTTTCGTCGTTTGTTCAAACTCCAACTCCATGTGTTTTAGAAATGTTATGAATGTACTTCATTGAACTCCCTATTCGTTGTCAGCGCTATGATCATTAATCTGTGGAGGTTACCGCGTCAACGTAGACAAAGTAGCCATACTATTATTGTTGTTATTAATCTATTTTAATCCAAAGATGTCTTGCACAACATTGAATTTAAACATTTTTTTGCAAGTTTCAATTCATTTGGATTATGAATGGAAGTAGACTTGAGTTTATTTTAGGAACACTGATTTTCGGCAAAATGAGTAACTTTGTCAACAAGGAGTACCGATGAATTTTGAAAAGACAATAAACAGAAACGAACTTTTCATTTTCTAAATAAATAAATAAATAAAATTTAATAAATAAAAAAAAATTAAAAAACAAAATAAATAAATAAATAAATAGTTCTTTTGATAAAAATTAAAGTTTATTCTGATATGAATGCTTTTTACCTCAATCATCTGAGAAGATCAAAAGATCAAGTATAGTTTTCTGTACTTGGAGTTATGCTTGCCACTATATTTTTCCGAGTTGGGCTAAATGTGTTACACCCTTGTAATTGAGACATCCCTTGGAATGACATAATATTATGACAAAAACAGCAGAGCCTTAAGGTTCTCTCTCTCTGTTTTTTTGTATTTTGTATTTACTGGGGACTCAAAGAAGCCTTGCAACTCCTAAGACTTGTTGGGCACTGTATATTTTTCGGGTAAGAACCTTACCGCCCCCCCCCCCCCGGTATCAGTATGCTTTTGCAGATATGAGCACATATTTTAAGTGATGTAAAGTTCGTATGAGTTGCCCTACAAGTGATTAAATTGTAAGGCTATAATATAGGACAGGGATATCAAAGAATAAGGAGAGGTAGCTAGCTTAAGTTTCCATAACTCTCAGCTAAATGTCAAAGGCAGAACAAAATGTGTGCATAAACAGCTTCTCACTGCCATGTATCTAAAAAATACGCTTCAATTCAAAGACATATGTACCCATACACTTTAATTCAAGTCAATTTATAGGCTTGGAGTAAACAAAAACTTTTCTCATAAAAGTAATCTGGTTTGAAATTGACGATGTCCCGGCCTTAATTGTCTCGGGGCGTGGTAAATCCCGTGCCTAACGTGAATTTGCTGCTCGCTAATGGGTTCGGGATCTCGCGAGATCAAAGCAAATAGCCAATCAAATCTCAACACCCTCAGACGTCGGCTGTTCTATCCTCCGCCCTCTTCAAAAAGGCCAAATTAGGTTTATCATCAAATCGCGGTGACTATTACTCAATTATTTGTCTCCACTTATCACTGATTTATATCGCTGGGAAGATCACTATGATTAATTCATTGCTCTGCAGCGTGCCACACGCCGAATTGTGAAAGCCAAGTGCGCGGCTCCATTTAATCATTGTAAAACCCCCTCGTCTTAACATCAATATAAAGAAATCTCTCAATGGAGTGGAAAATTGGCTCGCGAGAAGCTGGCTGGTGGCTCCCCAGGGAGCATCCTAACTTGGCGAGTAATTTAATCACGTTATATCTTTATAGTGTCTAATGACTTGATATCATTTCTGACGCGAATACATCTTATTATGGAATTGCCGCGGCCATTTAGAAGAATACAAATCATCAATGAAAATAGTCTATTAGTTTAACTTTCTCTTGACTTGTTTTCCGCAAGTTGGAGCAATTTCTCGCTCCATTAGCCCCTTTCTTGATGAATGGCTGTGTTTATTTTCCACGCGATGCCCATTCGTTTGCTCGCCTCTCCAACCGTCAAATACCATATTAATTCGCCTATATTTATCGAATGCTTCAATTTAAATGAAATGCCGCAATCTCCATTCCTGCACCGCGGCCTTTTATGGAGCCATATTAGCTTGATTCATGCTGCAGGATTCATTTACTTATGTGTTTAAGTGCCTATCGAGGACTTGCGCCAATCAATTACGTCCCGTCGACAATGGCTTCTTGACAGCGCAGAACTCCAGGGTTAGAGAACCGGACCGCCCTAATCAGCGAAATTGCCGGCGCGGTCAATTCGAGAAACAAGTGTTTGTTTGGCTAAATCTTCAATTATCTGAAGACAGGCTCCCAATCGACGGACCTTTAAATAAGTTGCATTTTAAATGTTCAACACTAACAAGAAATCAGCGATTTACTGGAAGGTTTTCAGAGAGGGCTGGTCGTCGATTAGAGGGCAAGGGAATCGATTGCCGCTAAAAGATGTTGTCATTAGAGTTTGGGGCGATCGCTTCTACGCGCCCTCGACTCTTAAACTGAATAGAGGAAGAAATTGAAAACGCCAGTCGATGGCACCAGCTATGACTATTGAATTAGGTAGAAATGTATATTGAGCGTTGATAGAACATCTTCAATAGAAGCACCACCACGAGGCAATTGGACTCGGACCCCGCGCCAAGCCATATTGCTGTAATGGGCCAAATTTGCCTCGAAGGATGCTAACTCAATGGCGAGCAGGTAATCAACAACGGGTTTTAATTTGCAAGATCAGTGAAATTTGGCCACGAGGGGCCCTGCCAATTCCTTAATTCCACTCATCAAGACTGTGCAAAGAGCAGCAGACAAATACGCTGTTGTCCGCTTTCAAACCGAGGCTATAAGACATTGACTTGGCCATTTATTTGATAGAGCACACAGTCCTTGCTCTCGCCCTATTCACATGGTAATCTTATTAATCTAGTCGGCCACTCGGGCTCGGGACGACTGAATACAAATCGACAGTAAATGTAGCGGGGAATCACTCTCCGCTTTGCCTAATAGCAGGGAAATTGAAAATTAAATTAGCAAATTGCGATCTTTTTCATGGAAAAATGCAGCTTTAATCTCGCGATGATGATTAAAAGTGTTGACATACTGAGATGAGATGAGGTCGGTACAGCTGGCGACGAGGCCAACACAGCTAATCAGTTTCACCGATCAATTACACCGGGCCCTGGGTCCCCATAAACCCAGCTCCTACCGTCTTCTGACGCAAGCGCACAGTAGACTAGAAACCAGTGCTAAGTGTCTTCTGACGCAAGCGCATCGTAGACTAGAAACCAGTGCTAAGTGTCTTCTGACGCAAGCGCATAGCAGACTAGAAACCAGTGGTAAGTGTCTTCTGACGCAAGCGCATAGTAGACTAGAAACCAGTGCTAAGTGTCTTCTGACGCAAGCCCATTGTAGACTAGAAACCAGTGCAAGCGCACAGTAGACTTGAAACCAGTGCTTAGTGTCTTCTGACGCAATCGCATGGTAGATTAGAAACCATTACTAAATGTCTTCTGGCGCAAGGACAAAGTAGACTAGAAATCAGTGCTAAGTGTCTTCTGATGCAAGAACCCAGTCCCTTGACGTTAGAATGTTCAGTTCGAAAGATCAACACATTTTAATAACAACCAAACGTTAAATGACAGATTTAATAAAATGATATACAATTAATTCTCACCTATTTATGCCATGGATACAGTAAATGTGTATGTGTGAGACACGGGTTGATTAGGGCGCCTTCTATTTTTTCACAAAACATTATTTTTAATTGAACACCAATAAACGAATTCGCATTCAGCGCCTCAAACCTTTCGCACACCGACTGGCCCTCGGGCGCCCACTTTCTCGCATTGCTTGATCCGTCAGTGTGTGTGTGTGCGTTTGAATATACCATGCTTTAAAGTTAGGAATCTTTGAATGTTCTAATTATGCTGATGTTATTGTAATAACCCGCGCTGTATAGTAACAAGACAATTTACTACATAAAGTTTAATCTCGCAATTAAGTTAACAATATCATTTTTGTTTCCGATCGCCGAAATGAAAGTTCGACCCATTCCCGAAGCCAATATGTACATAACAACACTTGCATCAACGTTTCATTTATGAACTGACAATAACATGATTTTTAACTGTATTTTATCAGAAAACAATAGCTCTCAGGTCAATATATGTACAAGTCGCGATTTGGCTGTTTGAAATATGTTTTTTTAACGATGGGTAAGTATGCTAAAATAAACAGCCAGTACACACAATACACCGAGCGACTCAAATGATTGTTTCCTTGAATGATGTAGAAGTTTTTCGTGTGGTTGAAAATATTATTGCCAAATGTACATAATGTTCCTTCAAAATTTGCATTATTTTCTACCAAATTCTACGTTCAAGTGTAAATCGCTTCGTTCTCTGCTTTTATGTGCAAGCAATACTGTCTCATCTTTTAGATTTATTTTTCAGTAAAAATGTAATGCCTCAACCAAATCAACTGATTTTTGTTTCGAAAAATAAGATTATATTGATGGGTTTATGCAACAAAGTACCGGATGTACTTTTGACCAAATGTAGTTATTGTTACTATTATGATGGAAATATATCATTCTGTTATGTGAAACTCATTTGTATTACATATTAATAATATTAACTTTTTTACTTACATTTTTATGTGATGCCAAACTTTTTATATAACCATGTAGCGATTAGTATTATCATTATTATTTTTCGTGCGATTTTCCATTTGTATGCAATGGTTAGTTTTAATGTTAGATACATGTAGTTTGTTCAGAGACACATATAATAACTTTGTAAACAATGCTTGCGAATTTTTTTAAACGACTGTTGCAAGCTGCTTTCTTTAAATTCCATGTAATTTCAAAATAACAAACAATTAAAAAAATTAAAAAAACAGGTTTGAAGAGCAACTACGTACACTGATTGACAGCCGGTTAACAGGGGATGTATATTTCGTGGAAAATAACCAAATGAGTAAGTGAAATGTTGTTAGATGACCACAAACCCAGACAACCTTTCCAAACCAACGGAGTGAACCAACCTACAACGAGACCTAAACGTGAAGTTAAAAACGGCGACTATAAATTAGTAGAAGATGGCTACTAAAAAACGCTCTCTTAAAAATTATTTGAGACGTCAAAATCACAAGTTTAACATCGATCGTTCAGTTTAGATTTTTCTTACTGGTCTGATTCACCCGAGAACTACACATGTAAATTGGAAAAGACCAAATAATTACATTCGTATCTTTATTTTAAAATATGATTAATAGTTTTGATCTTAGACGAAACATTTTTTTTTCTGATGTGATTACAGTTTTTATAACAAAAATTGAAAACACTCGCCGGCTTTATTCGTTGGAATGAAGTATTGTGCCATGTCAAAATGACTGAACAGTTTAATTTTTCATTTCCAAATATCCAACATTTGAGCGTCATCCGTCTGTTGATTCCCGTGACGTGGGGTCCCAAACTGAGCAAATCACGTCGTACTCCTTGTTGACACAGGCCCACTCGAGCACGTGCTTTGCGTGCATCAAGTTTTTGTCCATCAATCGTTGTTTTGTCTCAACTGTAGAAATGTGCTCAGCTCCACACATAGCCGCGTGTCGAGTTCGTTTGGCTGCAAGGGCGAACCCTAATGGTAAAGACATTTCTTCAAAGGTCAGGTGGACCTAGATATCGTCTCTTTAAGCCATACTTTGAAATACATTTACTGAATGCTAACAAGCCTTAATTTATGCCATCAGTCAATCTTTATTTTATTTTAAAAACCTTGGAATATTTTATCATTCAACTTGCAATTTGTATAATGATGAAATGAACTGCAAGACGTCAGAGCACGTGACTGAATGAGTAATTCCTTTGACGATGAATGATTTATTTTACAAAATGCTCACACGTTTATGCGTAATATTTTCTTTTGCAATTAAAAACAAAGAAATTGTCATCACTTTATGTTTTAAAAAAAATAATGTTATGAATGCTAATGGCTCACCGCAAGACATTAGACACTGAGACGGAATAATAAACTGCCGGGCAAAAGAAACGATACCACGATTTTGAGAGACTACTGACTAAATTCACAATTGCGTTGGATATGCAAGAGATATTCCCTTAAGATTAGGTTAGATTTATCAACGATATGATGTCAATCAAATAACACTCTTTGAAATCCTAGCATCCTTTTGAGCATCTATGACAGAAAGACGTAAAGGAAAATAACTGAAATCATTTGGTATCGTTTCTTTTGCCCGGCAGTATATTTAACTTTTATTCCTTCAAGAGCCCTGCTCCTACAATGCAGTTCCATTGTGGAATAGAAGCTAGCTAGACTTGATTTGTAGACTAGCTAAAGGTTTTTAAAATCAATTTATTAATTAAGGAAAAAAAAATTCCACGGTCATGAGGCAGGACTACAGCAACAGGGGCGTATTACTTTGCATGTTGCTTGAGTGTTGCTGGGCATGCTACACACGCAAATATTTGTGGTAAAACAAATATCGCCAAACAAATGTTTGCCATGTGGCCTGGGCATTAAATGACGAGACAACACTATGGGACTGAGTTTCCAAGCGTGCAAACGTTGTTCTGAACAGTATCAATGCGAACGGCTGTAGTGCAACATCTGGTCGACAGGCTGATAGTATGCATTGATATTCTGTGAGCATCTGACACGCATTCCAACTGTAATAACATGTTTAATGGCTGCCACCAGCCAAGCATGAGACGGCAGTACTTGTTATTGAGTCTGCATAGTTAATTCACCTTCGAAATAGGTCATGCTCTCAGTCGACTGGTGCAACTTCTGTAAACGACTACTTGGAAGTAGAAGACGGAGGAAGATTTAGTAAATGATGAGTTCTTTCATGAAAAACACGTTAAGTCCAGTCGATGTTGACATAAATGAAAATACAATAAATCATAAACCGCTCATATCACTAAAACATATATTTTTTGGGCTTAATAATGTGCACCGAAAATCTATCTTTGTGTTTTGTACATCGAGGGAAAGCTATTAATAACGTCTTTTTATGACCACTGGTATAATTAGTGACACGGAATGGCTGAGCATGGTGTTCTTTACATGCAGGGCGTTTGTCTCGAAACTACTCCTGACATCGGAAAACAACAGCACCTGCCAGCAGAGATAATTTCATCTCTATGGTCTCTGTTTCGAGCTAATAAATAGTTAATTCCTAAGGAACGCTTCCTTCCGAAATACATTAGTTCCTTCTCATGCTTACGGACCCAGGTACCAGAAAATGACTCCTCCTGTGCCTGCGTGAAACATTAACCGTCGCGGCATATAGATTACAAAATAGTTGGATAAAAACAGTGACACGTCACACGTTGTGCCGAATGCAGACCGGATGTTTTGACACTCTTTTGTCGAGAGCATAGGAAAACATTTGACGTTGTTGCAGATTATCTACGATCACTTGTTGCGTGCATGACAGGCTGTTCAAGATATATACATGTACAGTATTCACAATAACTGATAAAGAGTAAAACGTATATATACACAATATATGTACACAACAAGATTGCTCAGACAGTTTGCAAACGCTTTTGGTATCAAATGATTCCCATGTCATTTAATATTTTATCTCAGTTAGAGGATAGGCAAAAACATTAAACATGCTTGCGTACTCCCGGGGTTTGTGCAGGCACGTTTCCATTGACGGGATTATGCAAATGTTTTACGTATAGAATAAAATACGACTCCGAGGTTATCCTTGGGATAGTAAAACTATCGGGGAGAAATGTTTGGAGAAGTAAGACCAAAGGCCAAGCTTGCGATAGTAAAGCTATCGGGAAGAAAGCTTCCGAGAAGTAAGACTACAGGCGAAGCTTGCGATAGTAAAACTATTGGGAAGAAAGTTTCCGAGAAGTAAGACCAAAGGCGAAGCTTGCGATAGTAAAACTATCGGGAAGAAAGCTTCCGAGAAGTAAGACCGAAGGCGAAGCTTGCGATAGTAAAACTATCGAGAAGAAAGCTTCCGAGAAGCAAGACCAAAGGCGAAGCTTGCGATAGTAAAACTATCGAGAAGAAAGCTTCCGAGAAGTAAGACCAAAGGCGAAGCTTGCGATAGTAAAACTATCGGGAAGAAAGCTTCCGAGAAGTAAGACCAAAGGAGAAGTAAAACTATCGGGAAGAAAGCTTCCGAGAAGTAAGACCA
>JAUELE010229443.1:0-21099 GCA_031471655.1 Diodora aspera | reverse complement strand
TTCAACCATAACACTACGGTTGGTACAAAGGGCACCAAATGTTTGAGTCGAACGAAAGTGACCCAGCTGGGATTCGAATCCCGACCTTGCGGTTGTGAGGCAAACACTCTACCAACAGAGCTACCCGGTTCCATCTTGTAAAATGAGCGTTCACAGGTGTTGTGAGCATAGCAGGAATGACAAATCCGGATAGAAAATGGCTCATAATGTCAATACAGAAACCGACAACCAGTATCTACAAAAGATGTAAACCACAAAACATTTTGATTTCTCCCACAATTCAACGGTCAAACTTTCATGGAAGTAGATATTACCAGCTACAAATTTTCTTGTTTTCTAGATGCCCTTTGCAGAAAAATTAAAATCGGTCGCAATCACAAGCTACATGTTCCAAATCGAATGCCCTGCCAATTTTATCTCGAAGACCTCTAAAATTGTTCACAACACAACAAAATTAAATAAAATTTGTTATAAACGTTATGTCAACAAAATAGCCAGAAATGAGACAAAAAATACAAACAAATTTGTTGATGATTATACAATGAAACATTTGACAAAACAGAATACTTGAGTTTAAAGAGAACACTTTACTCTACGTGATACTCATATTTATCCCTCAGACCCCTGGGTGTCATTCATCAGGAATAAAACTACATAGTATAAATATACAGTACAGTATTTATATATCTTGGAATGATCTGTGACAGACTTACGTGTGTCAAGCCAGATATTATCATTATATTTACCATATTTCAAACCTTTCAGAGTTATTATCATTAAAAGCAGAATCTTTCATGGAGTAAGACCATAGCAGAGATGCCAACCCCATTTTGCTCCAAATAGTATTCTTCTCAAAGACAAATAGTATTTTGGAGAAAAAAATAGTAACAGACTCTCATCACAGTTATTTTAATATGTCATACTACTTTTTCTCATGTCATGTGTGACCTGCTTGACCTAGAAAGCCGATCAACATTGAAATAGCATGGCGACTGCTACCGAAACCAGTTAATGAAAACGGATTGGCATTCGGAATAACTTCATGAGATTTTTTTCTATCACAGTGTCAATTAGCCTATTAATGCATCTACGATGTTTTACAATATATTCACGATATTGAGGTTGTGTATAAAAAAAAATTATAAAAAAATATTAAAAACAAATTTTTTAATTATTTTTTTTTAAATTAAAAATTGTAGATATTGACTATACGATCGTAACATCGTATTTTCACCCCACTTGACTATACGATCGTAACATCGTATTTTCACCCCAAAATTCGTAACTAATACAATTTTTTCGTAACGGTTGGCATCTCTGCATTGCTAATCTTTAGTTCTGATGATTGGTCCCTGACCTTGAAGGCAAGGGTTTGAATACCCACTGGACAGCAAGAAGCAGAAATAACAGAATGCATATTGTTGCATCTCACTTACCCTTTTCTCCTCCTCTTCTTTCTGTTTCCTTTCCTCTTCCTCAATTCTCTTCTGTTCTGCTAAACGTTTTTCTTCTTCTTCTCGTTTCTGTTTTTCTTCTTCTTTTTGTCTTTTCTCTTCTTCCTTCCTCTTTCTTTCTTCTTCCTCCTTTTCCTTCTGTGCTTTTTTGTCAGTATCAATTTTACCTTGTGGTTTGGTATCTTTCCCTCTCCCACCACCAGGACTGAAAAGATTTGCACTAATCTCAATGCTCCAAATCAATGAAAGTGATTGAGAAAATCATGTGTTGATCAAGTTGTTTAGATGTCGGAATTAGATTTTTCACTATACAAGATGTGATCATTCATTTCTTTTTGTACCCTAACAAAAGACCAAAAGGTAATAAATAAGTTGGGGTTTCAGAATCCAAGGGCAATCTCAGCCATAATGCCAGAAAGACAGCTAAGAGTTCAGTTGATATCATGATTTATGTTGCAAGAGCAATTTATCAGCCATTTGCAACGTGATGGACAAAGTGGACAAAAGATAGTGCACAAGAGATCAATAAAAAGAAAAGTGATAGCAGAAGACCCACAGTTTAGTTACTTTGTACGACAAGCGTTGGATTACTTGGACCCTTCTGAACTCTCTCCAAGTGACACCACGTCACTCCCCGGAAGCCCCAAGCTAAGAGAAGTGATATACAATCTTCAGACAAAAAGCAACTAATCCCTCACTATGTCACATCCTATGATAAGCATGTGTTATGACCCTGAGGCTCCATTCTATCTAAATGAAAATGGATCACTTCTCAAAAGCTCTAAAATGATTGTCTGCATTACATTAGAACTCCCCCAAATACTCTACATAAATTATAACAAACACTTTACCTTGAATTTTTCTCTAGTTTATCAGATCTTACAGCAGCTGACCCACTTTTCCTGGAGTCTGGTCTCCTGTCACCACGCTCAGGAATTGGTCGTCCTGATCCTCGACGATCATAGTAATCATCATATCTGTGATTTCAAAGTTTATGTTAGAAATAGCAAGTATCAGTGCAGATCAAATCAAAGTTTGTCATCAACATAAACCAAACAAGGCTATTGTGATGCTATCGGTTGCAAAACCATTAAAATAACCTATTCAGTGGTTAATTTGTATCTGTTTGCATCCTTATACTACCAACCCAAACAATTCCTTCTGAATCAAAAGGGAAATATGAAGAAATGGCAAACTAATAATCTATCCACTGGTGAATGATTTCAAGTTCTAATCAACAGCAACATGTTTTCAGTGATATTGTCGAGAAGGTGAAAATGGACATGTGACAAATGTTTTGTGAAAATACATGACACACCTTTCTCTGTCATATTTGTAATCTCCAGAGCCATCTCCTTTTCTGCTTCCTGGTTTGCCCGACGGAGGATCCTTACGTCTTTCACTAGACGCCTTTCTTCCACTGTCTCTGCCGCTTTCATGGCCACCTAGTTTGTGTGAATATTCATCCTTTCGACGATCATTTGTCTCTTTTTTATAATCCTTCTCTCCACCTTCTTTGTTCCCCTTTGCACCACTCTCAGTTTGTTTTTCTCCATCCTTGCCATTTTTCTTGGCACTCTTTGCACCATCTTCAGGTTTGCTGTCTTTGGAACTCATGCTAGCTAATCTAGTCCGTTTATTGCATATTACATCAAGTCATTTTGACTTTCTATTGCATCTGTTTGCTTCTGAAGTATTCTTTTCTTACATCATGTACAATGATAAAAGTGGAACAAGTAGCTGAAAAGAAACAAAACATGAGTAATTAACATGTACATGCATTAGCTTACTAATTAAACATCCTTAGAATCAAAATTGTACATTTCATAAATTATGTGTCTTGTACAATGACTGTCCACTCACTGTGGCTTACCTACATAGTTTTGCTAAACATATTTGTGTGTCTGACATCTCAAGAACCCCCTCCTTGATATGAAATCACCAGAGTCAGCGATTTCTATTTTTACGAATGATGAGTGGCTGATGTTCTGTCGTTGCTAGGGAAGTAATAGTGTGGGCTGCGATGTGCGTGAAAAGGACCCTTATTCAAAATGTCTAACAAGTAGCCGCCAAAATGCAATCTAGCAGTTTATTAGGTTATTATAAACTGTGAACGTATAAAGGACCTTTCACTATAAAGGATGGATTTAACTGATAAATAAATAGCAAGCTGCATGGTCTATGACATCACAAGCCATTTTGTCAGCAACATTTTGAGCTATATAACTGGGTCATTTCAATGCTAAGGCTCAATCTTATAACTAAAAAGATTTAAATGACTGTCATAACAGATAGACTTCTGGGCCAATCAGTAGCCTGAAAAGAGGAATACACAGTTCAGGGCCAAGCCTACTACTTTCGTCGCCGATATAGCCTCTTTTCAGGAGGCAAAAGGCGACTTAAAATAAGCTGGATTTTAACTGGCCAAGCCTACTAGAAATTAGAATGTCATTTCAGGGTATTTTTTAAAATACCTACAACGGAAAGTTCTAGACAGGTTTACACTTAGCTAGGGTTCACTGTAAACTGAACAAGAGTTTTGTCTTTGTTTTTGATTGGTTGAAAACCGGTGTCAAATAGACAATGATACCCGGAAATTTCAACAGTTGAGGACTTGTCGGTACAATGCAATGACTTTAAACAGGGAACATATTCACGTGCATTAGCCGAGTTATGCCTAACGCTTGTAAACGTGTGCTGCATAATCAATTAAATAGAGTTCCGTTTTTTAATTGCTAACACTGTTTGTTTAAGTTTACAATATCGATAAATATGAGCAAATTGTAAATTTCCGGGTATCATGGTCTATTCAACGTTTGGTATTTGCATGATATGTTAGGTTATATGAGAAGCCATCCACGGCAGGGGCACATTGATTGATATGACAGTTTGATAGCTAAATAGAAAAGTAAAAGCATTTGATGTTCAGACAAGTCAAACCAAGTTGAGTTGACTCAACACCTCAAAAACTTTTGCAATACAGCAAAACAGCTTATTACACAGTATGTATTGAATGCTTACGCATTACAGCCATGTCAGACGATTCCACTATACACGTGGGTACCTTCAAAGTATAATGATAAACTCAGGAAGGTTGGCCGGAAGTTTTGATACGGTTGACAAAAAGCATGGCAACTTTAACTTCAAATCCTCCTTTCATAAACAGTTCATTTTACTTTTAAGATAAACTGACATGCATTCATCTTATAATTTATCGACTGACCGGAAATTTCACACTTACTTACGAATAAAAGTCAAATTATACTATTATTTACTAGCTTATCAAAAGTCCTCAAAACTGCTGAAAAGAAAATAGACAGTGTAACCTCCATTTAAAGTAACCGGTTCGTTCAAATGCATTGACTCGACACAAACAACACGAACACAATTACTTGCATACCTATGAGACATTGTACAAGGGTAAAAAGTTAATTTTGGAAGTTGTCATACGTGCTAGGTCGTCAATTTTCATAGGTGTTTACATTTACCGAACATGGCGTCTGCAACGTTACGTAGATCGGGTATCACCGGAAACATTCGTAACCGTTATAATAGTACTACAAGTACAACTTATTTTCTTTTGGCGCTATTTAGCTAAAACGATGACAAGACAAAACGATGGTACGCCAAACTTGGCGAAAACGGTGACAAACCTGGCGAAAACGGTGAAAGATTTTGGCGATAACGGTGAAAGCTTTTGCGATAATAGTGGCACTGAAAACTATATGGGTCATACAGTAGAGATAGCGGAAACGGTGACTCTATAAAATTTAAAAAAATTAAATTACCATTAAAATTCGCAACTGTAAAGAGGTGGGCTTTAGCATGAGGTTCAATGAGTTTGAGTTATTTTGTAACTGTAAAATAATAAAGTACACACAAGTATATAATTACATTGCTTTGTAAAAACATTGAAGTCACGAGATTACACTGAAGTTGTGACTGTTAAATAAGGGTATGCAGCAACATATATATTCCAGTAATGATATTGTGAACAGAAAAAAAATCACAGGAAAAAACAACAATTAAGTCACAATATTTGAACACTTATTGAATTTGATCCGTCGTTCTGTTTCCTTCGATAAAAGGTATCTAATCATCCATGAGAAGTCTTCCAATGTCAGGTTTACATTCGCCGAAGATTCTTTGTTACAATAAGAGCGAATTGAACGTATGTTAGGTTTATGACCGTTATCCAGACGCAACTTTGATTATGTCCCTTTAACGATGTTTAGAACAAATAGGAAGCTGGCGCCAAAAGATTACTGGAAAGAAATAAATAGAAGGGACGTTACACAAAAACACTGAAAATTTATATAATTGAACGAATCATAAACGAACAGGACATTAATGATTCCACACCAGAAAGTGATACAGCTGAGGCAGCCCTAAACGAGCACGTATTAAATGATGACATAACTGAGAGTGAAATTATATTCGCAATTAAAAACTTGAAAAGGAATAAGGCATGTAGTACCGATCTTATTGAAAACGAATACTTGATTGCAGCTTCAGAATTGTAAGCACATTTCATTGTTGAATTTTTTTTATTTTGTGTTAGACTCGGGCATTATTCCCGAAACTCGGCTCACAGATATGATAAAACCAATCTACAAGAAGAAAGGAGATGCTCTAGATCCAAACTCGCACCGACCTACAACTTTACTAAGCTGTTTGGGGAAACTGTTTACTTCTATTCTTAATAGCCTGTTGTCAAACCTTTTAGACATATTTGAAACAAGAAGCCATTGTAGTCAATATCCCCCTCCATGTATTCATTTTTCTTCTCTTTCTTTACATTTGGGAGACAACAAATGTCTAAAGCAAACCAAAAAATATGTTCAAGTCAAGCTTGAAAGAAGTGAAATTTTCTCGCATGTTTTCATACTATAAGGAAACAGATTAATGTTAAACATCTAAAAGACAGAATATGAGATTAATGCTAAATACTCGGTATGGAAATAAGTATATTAACAAAATCATACCTATAGCAGAGGTATGTCTGGGAGATAATCAAGTCAGGAATGAGCTCAATGGAAAGGGAAGCAGCCACCAACGAGCTGGTGGTCAGTGAAGTACGTAAAAGCAATCAAGGGCTATAACTCTGTAAATAATTCACCCAAGGTGCTCATGTTTGTACTCAATCAACATCAACATAGTGACAATGTGTGTGACAAATTTCATTGAATAGCTACAGTGATTTCCGAGAAAAGCTGTCCAGAGTAAAAGTGTAACGGACGGAAAGACGGACGGACGGGCAGACGGACGAACTCGATTCCAATATCCCCCGCAACGACTTACTGGCGGGGGGTTATAATAACATTAGCCCAAGCTGGTTTTAGAAAGAATCACTGTACACTCGTTTATACTTTCTTGGTACACACATTATTATGCAAAAAAGTAAACACAAATTATGCTGTGCATTTATCGATTTTACTAAAGCTTTCGGCAAAGTATGAGAAACAGGTCTGTGGTACAAACTGCTTAAGAATGGAAAAAAGGCAGATTTTTAACGTTTGTAAAAAACTTATACACAAGTCTAAAGTGGATAATGAAACCTCAAATTATTCCGCATGCCATGCTGGCCTCCGCCAAGGTTAAAACCTATCGCCGTTACTATTCAGTATCTTTATAAATGATATGGAAGAATCTCTAAAACAGAAGGAATGTGTCGGCAGAACTCTGAAACGTAGTCCAGATGACTCTAATTTGTTTATGACCTTCTTTTTATTATTATATGCTGACGACACTGTACTATTTGCAAGATCCCCTGAGGAACTGCCAAAAAAAATGCATTTGAGCAGTACATGTGCTGTGATAAGTGGAAACTTGTTGTGAATATATCGAAAACTAGAACTCTGATTTTCGGCTCTGGCCCAGCTGCTAACTCTGCTCTGAAGTTTACCCTCAACGATAAATCTGTAGACATAGTTGATCATTATACTTACCTTGGTATAAAATTCTGTAGAAATAGACGTTTCGTCACAACCATAAAAAGAATCGCCGAGTGTTACACCAGTCGAGAGTTCCCCTATGTTCTATAATTAGAATTGACGCATTGCAGTAATAAACATGGGCAGTCAGACCTTCCGGTTCTGAAGGCTGTCTCGTAGTTATCATGGCGCGTTGTGTTGATTTCATAACTTGGTGCCAGAAGTGAGTACTTAGTGTGCCCACTGTGCCATTCCTGTGTGGATATATTATAAACAGTGCCAGAAACTGCTTTGTGCTACGTCTGTGTGCGGAAAAATGCCTGGATTTAAACCACCGGAGAATTTCAATTTCGAGCGACCGGCAGAATGGCCGGAGTGGAAACAGCGTTTCTTACGCTATCGGACTTAGTCGGAAAACAAGACAAGGAGGCAGGAGAAATTCAGGTCTGTTCTCTTATATACTCAATGGGCAGGGATGCTGAGAACATTTTCAGTACATTTAAATTTCCGGAAAGGGAAAACAGAAATGACCTTACCTTTGTGCTCAAACAGTTTGATGAATACTTCATTCCTCTGAGGAATTTAGTGCATGAACACGCAATGTTCAACCGGCGAAAGCAGCAACCAGGTGAGCCCGCTGAGCTTTTTATCCGAAGTTTGTATGAACTTTCCCAGTACTGTGACTTTGGTGCTCAAAAAGACAATGTTATTAGAGACCAAATCGTGATTGGCATTTTGGATAAAGAATTGTCAAATCGCATGGAACTCATGCCAGACTTAACTGTTGAGAAAGCTTCACAGTTAGTACGACATTCTGAGATGGTTAAAAAGCAGGATGAGGTTCGGGATGGTCTCGCGGCCACAGAATTGGATGAAATAAAGGGTTCAAAATTCAGAAACAAACCAAAATACAAGCCCAGACCAAATCAGAGTTCAGGGAGTACTAATTTTAGGAGGCCACAGCAAAGGTATTTTGAAAGGAATAAGTGCACGAAATGTGGACAATCACATGAAAAGTTTAAATGCCCAGCCTTTTACAGAACATGTTATCGGTGCCATAACCGTGGACATTTTGCAAACATGTGTAGCGGCAAAAATGTTCAAGAAGTATTGTCTCAGTCCGAGGGGAAAGAGGAAGTGCCGCAGGAAGAAACAGGTGAATTCTTCCTGGATTCGGTTTCATGTGAGGAAAACACTGAGGCCTGGAATGTTCGGATCAAAATACGAGGTCAGTCGGTACAATTCAAGATTGATACAGGGGCGGATATCTCTGTGATGTCTGATCTCGCGTATAAAAGATTGCCAAATAGACCAGAGTTGAAGCAGTCCAACAAGAGACTGACAAGCCCAGGAGGAAGCCTCAAGTGCTTAGGCGAATTCATTGTGCAAACAGTCTGGAAAGGAGAAACCTTTACCTTCAGTGTATGTGTAGTCAGTTCAACAGGCAGGCACATAAACAACCTGTTAGTTGCAATGAAGATGGGATTAGTCCAATTCAATGTAGAGGAAGTCAATGATGATGTGTTCGGTGATATCGGACTCCTCAATTGTGAACCAGTTCACATTAAACTGAAAAATGATGCAACACCCTATTGTCTTGCCACAACAAGAAGGGTCCCTTTTCCATTGATGGACAGGGTCAAGGCCGAACTAGACAGAATGGTATCTGCGGGCGTTATTGAAGAAGTGACACAACCAACTGTATGGTGTGCCCCTATGGTACCTGTCATTAAAAAGAATGGCAAAATCAGAATTTGCGTTGATCTGAAGAAATTGAACCTTGGGGTTCAGCGTGAGAGGTTAATCCTACCAACGTTGGAAGATGTCATGCCAAAACTGAGTCAAGCCAAAGTTTTCTCAAAACTTGACGCATCCAGTGGATTCTACCAAATTCCTCTGCACGAGGACAGCTGCTTGTTAACCACATTCATCACGCCGTTCGGCAGATTCTGTTTTCGACGTGTGCCCTTCGGGATAACGTCGGCTCCCGAGATATTTAAGAGAAAGATGAGCGAGGTCATTCAGGGTATCGAAGGTTCGGAAGCAATAATGGATGATGTGCTTATTTGGGGAACGTCCAATGAAGATCATGATGCAAAACTCACCCAAGTGCTGAGTCGGATAAGGAAATCCGGTTTGAAGTCGAACAAGGCAAAGTGCGAGTTCAGGAAACAGTCACTAACGTTCTTTGGGCACAGAATAAGTGCTGATGGCATCGAAGCGGATCCCGAAAAGACTGAAGCCATAAAAGAGCTGCGTGCTCCTTCGAATGTCACTGAACTCCGTCGTACCCTCGGCATGGTCAACTATTTGGGGAAATTTCTTCCACAACTGTCAACTGTGCTTCAATCAATGAATGACTTGCTGAAATCAGATTGTGCATGGCTCTGGGGACCTAGTCAAAGCGATGCATTCGACGAGGTAAAGAAATTGCTCACTGAAGAACCTGTGCTACAGTTCTATGATGTCAGCTTACCTACAGTGGTAAGTGCTGATGCAAGTAGTTATGGCCTGGGTGCTACGCTTCTACAACAACATGGAAATCGGCTGTTGCCAGTGGCGTATGCTTCAAAAACACTGACAAAAACTGAGCGTAATTATGAAATTGAGAAAGAGTGTTTGGCCTCTGTGTGGGCCTGTGAAAAGTTTTCATGTTATCTTGTGGGACTTGAATCCTTCCGTCTACTGACCGATCACAAGCCGTTAGTACCATTGATCAACAAGCGAGATCTGGACAAAGCTCCCCTACGTTGTCAAAGATTGCTCATGAGACTCTACATTTTCTTTGCTGTTGCTGAACACATTGCAGGCAAAGAGATGCATATTGCTGACATGCTTTCCAGAAGTCCGTTGGAAACTCGGACTCCAAGGAAGACGAGGTAGAACTCTACGTTGACTCCGTCTTGTCTAGTCGCCACATGTCTGACAGAAAATTGGAGGAAATTCGCACTGCCACCGACAAAGACAGTACACTAAAAAGAGTCATGCAGCTCACGCTACACGGATTGCCAGATTCTTATCGATGTGTTCCACAGTGTGCTCAAGATTACTTCGCCTTCAGATGGGAACTTTCAGTGTCTAGAGGGATTCTGATCTACAGGGACAGAATCGTGATTTCAGAAGATATGCGAGTCGACATCATGGACAGTATTCATGAGGGTCACCAGGAGGTGACTAAGAGTCACGAACGAGCATCGACCTGTGTTTGGTGGCCACAGATTAACAAGTCGATTGAAGAGAAGATAGAATCTTGTTCATTCTGTCAGATACACAGGAAATCAAAGCTTAAGCCAACAGAGTTACTAAAGAGACTATGGCAGAAAGTAGCAGCTGACTAGTTTTAGACCAAAGGTCGCCATTAATTGCTTGTCATAGATTACTTCTCCCGATACCTTGAGATAAGTCACTTGACTTCAACTACTGCCCATCACGTCATTGATCGGATGAAGAGTATCTTCGCACGCTGGGGAATCCCAGAAGAACTCGTTTCGGACAACGGTCCACAATATGCGGCCAGCACTTTCAAGCAGTTTACAGACAAATATGGGATCATTCATGTCACTTCTTCTCCGTATTTCCAAGCTAATGGGATGGCAGAAGCGGGGGTGAAGATTGCTAAACGAATGATAAAACAGGATGATCCTTACCTTGCCTTGTTGAGCTACAGGAGTACTCCACTGCAATCAACAGGGAAAAGCCCTGCGGAGCTAATCATGGGACGTCGACTGAGAGGAACGTTACCAACCTTGGAAGGTCATCTTGACCCAGTGTGGCCGGACATGAACAGTGTTAGGTCTAAAGATAGTGCCAGGAAACTCACATATGCTAAAGCATATGATCAACATAATAGGGCCACACCTCTTCCCACCTTGCAGCCTCGCGATGAAGTTCGTCTCAAGTTGGACGGCCAGAAAAGTTGGAATACTTCAGGGATCGTGAAATGTGCAGCAGAAACACCGAGATCTTACGTCATTCAGACTTCTACTGGAACTGTAAGACGCAATCGTCGACACATTCAACATGTGCCACATGGCAGTGTTTCTTTAACAAAGTCCTATAACACACTACTACCTGAGGATGATACTGTAACGCAGTTGCCTTCCACGGATCCTGATGATACTGTGCCAGTGCCACCTGAGAAACCAGAGATCAGAACTTCAAGTGGACGTGTCGTGCGCATTCCAGCACGATACAGGGACTGACTGTTCTGCGAATGTTCCAGTTAAAAAGTTACCAGTTAAACGTGTTCTACTGAAATTTAATGTTTTTCCGTGAACTTTAAAAATTCTGTGAACTTTAAAGAGTTAATTTGCTCTAAAAATATTCTGGTGTTGATGAACTTTAATTCATCTTTATTGCATAATTCATATGGTGCTACAAAGACACTCTAAAGGCCGGAATTGAATATTGGACATTTAACAAGTTACTCAAACCTATAAAAGGGGGAGATGTTACACCAGTCGGGAATTCCCCCATGTTCTATAATTAGAATTGACGCATTGCAGTAATAAACATGCGCAGTCAGACCTTACGGTTCTGAACGCTGTCTCGGAGTTATCATGGCGCGTTGTGTTGATTTCATAACTAATATTGACTTTCATGACATTAGTTCAGGTTTGTTCGAGTTGTATATTGCACTTAGTGCTGTCTCTATGTCGAAAGTGGTAAGACGAATGCACTTAATGGGTTAATGGGAATGGGTTATCCGGGTCTTTTCTTATCTATATAGTTTCACAAGATGTAACTTTTCTCTTATCTGCGAGGCTTTTTCTTCTGTTTGACTTAAGTATTAGTTCATCTGTAGATTTTGTTTGACCTAAATGAATTTTTCCGTGACAGATCTGATAATTACAGTTGGCTACGTGCTTCCGAACGCGACATAGGTCTAGTGTTATCTGTGTGAAATACATAATATGAACTGTAGATCATACATTGCAAATGTGTATGCCTAAGTAAATAGTTCCTTTTTTCCTCTGTCTCGGTAGATGCAGGCGGGTTTATTTTCTTTTTTTCAAATTCCGCACTCTGAAAGTATTCCAAATAATGTTTCGATTTCCGAATGCTTTCCGAGTAGAAGCCGAAAGCATATTTTTGCGAATGCAACGTTTCCAAAGATTTGATACAGTTTTCAAAATTCTTACGGAAAGTTCACCATGCATTTATTTTGCTTTTGAAAGTCGGGGGTGCAAAAAGGACATTAGTGTCTTTCTCGAGGTGAAAAGTATTAAACGCGTCGAATGCTGGTTGGATTTAAGTCGTGATATGTACATATTTTAACGTATATTTATCGTTCCCAGTGTTGGGTTTTGTTAAGGAAACATTGCATTTGGACACGTATCCAACTTGTAAGCAGTCGGAAGGGTCTAATGGACAAGAGCCAGTAAGTGTACGATGTTCGATACTCCGAGTGGACACGGTGTGACCAGTCACATGTTATATAAATTTGGGCAGAATTAAGATTCTCCTTCTCATCTGACAAGGGAACATCTTTATGACACATTGACAAGATGCTCAAAATCTAAGTAAGTCCTTGTTTTTCTTGCGAGGGGATACACCGAACCGGTCGCCACAGCTCATATATTGATTTTAAGTTGACGAATACAATTCGTGTTGTAATGTTAATACTTATTGTCACGGTGATTCACGGCCATGTCTAGGGGTAGCACGTGAACTAGTGACCGAGAAACAATAATTATATGAACAGAAAGACAAAAGCAAAGTTTGTACGTTTACTTAATTTATTTAAAACACCTTTATGCAAGACTCTCTACAACCTTAGAATTATGATGAATGTTAGGGAACCTTTAAGACTCTACTAACCACGTAAATAATTAGATTCGCTTTTAAAAAATGTATAAGTTTTTAAATGGTCAGTCCACTGTTTGTAAGTTTGCTCACCAGAAGTGATAAGAGTTGCCAAGATTTCTTATACTCTCTTAATTAATTTTAATACATGGCACCAGAGGATTGGTGGACGAGAAATTAAGAGACAACAAAGATCTGTCTTACATTAAATATAGAGAGTTTATATGCATGAAATGAATTATAATGAGATCTGTCTAACATTCCATATAGAAAGTTTATATGCATGAAATGAATTATAATGAGATAATGAGAGTCACGTGACATCTCCCCCCTTAAAATAAGAAAATTTAACATAGAATTTAACACAGAATGGTATCGAAATGTTTCACAAGACTCATAAAATCATCTGTAAAATCATGCAATATGACACGAATATAAATGATAAATAGTACATATATATGTATATAGTTAAAGAGTTCCGTACACTCAGGATATTCACTATAGTAGAAGTTTGAAATGAAACAACTCAGAATGTTCTTCAGTCCATTGGTATACTTTTGGCGTGTTCGCCTCTTCAGATGGACGTTTATTCTTTATTATTATATATTATATATAGATAAGCAAAAAAGATAAGTCCACCGTCACATTAAGAAGCGTTGTATTCACAAGTACAAATGCAGCTGGCGCTTTCAGCCTTACAGCTTCTTCAGGCTGTTATGAGTAAACATGGCTATATATATATATAGACAATTGCCATGCATTTCTGTATGAATCCGAATGTTCAGAAATTGTTCATTACCGTTGCATGCACGTTGGTCGTAATACACAAGTCTGCTCCATTTCGCTATCCCGGTAGTCATGGAGACTATTCTATTTGTAATGGGTTAGTTGAGAAGTCCTTAGGGAATAGAGTCATTTGTTCATAAAAATTATAGTCAGTGATAAGTGAGCGAGCAACATTCCAGATTCAAGGCAAGGTCGAAACTTTGTGGACACGATTTCATCGGCTGAACATGTATTGTTCATAACTCGTTTAATATAAATATTTAAATATGCTTCTGTAACATATCACCTTAACACGACATGGATTTTACAGATTTTAAATAGAAAATCGATACGATCAAGTTGCATTTAGAACCTCTGAAATCACCTTTCATCTGGTCTCAATGGTAATGTGTATACGAGTGACTGGTGGAGCTGAGTCTTCTATACAAGGTTTGCTTTTTGTGTGATGCTTACCTGATAGCGTGATTAACCTATCAAGTTCGCTGAGTGAACAACACACCTCGTTGGACCAGGCGTCAACCTATCAAGATTGCTGAGTGAACAACATCACTCGTTTGATCAAGAGTGAACACAAAAGATTGCTGAGTGAACAACACCACTCGTTTGACCAAGAGTGAACACGTAAACAGCACCACTCGTTGGACCAAGAGTGAACACATGAGATTGCTGAGTGAACAACACCACTCGTTTGACCAAGAGTGAACACAAAAGATTGCTGAGTGAACAACACAAATCGTTGGACCAAGAGTGAACACCACCACTCGTTGGACCAAGAGTGAACACATAAGATTGCTAAGTGAGTGAGTGAGTGAGTGAACAACTCTGTCTATTAGATCAGGGGTCGACATATCATCAAGACTGCTGCGTGAACGACATCAACTTTTGTGACGACTCGTAATCTGCGCTGCAGAACTGAACTGTTAAGAAAGACATTCTACTCTTAATCTATACTTTTAGTGTCGTTAAGTCCAAATTAGTTTTACATAGAAAGCTACATTCTAGTAATAGCTGAACGTGGATGTTTGAGAGCTTGTAAATAGTGTTGAAATAAACTGTATTGTGTCCAGGGGTGTGTTATACTGTTGGCGTAGATGTGACATTTCCACGTACATGTACCCAGCATCAGTTTCACGTGCCTGTGTTTCAGCGCGAGGTAGTGAGGTATAAACAGTAGGCAACTCGTTCAAACGCGACGACAACCAGAGAACATCTGCATGCGATCATAACATCACCTTGCCACCAGGTACCCAATTTCAGTTGAGTGCACCAAATCAAACTCCCACGAAGCAAGGTCCCACTTGTCTGTTTCTGAGCGTTAACATGATGAACCCTTGCAGACTTTAGAATTAGAGTTAAATAATGTAAGCTATCACCAACGTAAATCATTTAATTATTTTTCTCCGACATTTGTTAACTCTGAAGGATCTAACCTCTTTCTGGATGCAGTTAATCAGATTGTTCGAATATCTACGCAAATAATTTATTTTACATTCATTATTTTAAACGGCAAAAGCGGGGAGGAACTGGGTGGAGCTCAAGTATCCTGACCTTTCAAGGGGGGGCGTTGTGCACAAATTGCTCACAACGCGTCTTCGACGTTCGAGAATCCAGCCCGACCCCATCTCAAACCGCCGCCCGAAATGACATCACACTTTCAAAAGAGACAGCCATAATATCTCTGTAGCAGTAAATCCTGCTTCAAAAAAATACAAAAGCCCATCCTTTGCAATAGATTTCAAACTAAACTTAAATGTGTACCTCGCTCTGTCAATCTGTGTTAACGTTACACAGCGCCACAACACTTACTTCAAGGACCCATGCACATTACTGGTTGTCTGTTTAAGTCTCCAGGCTGACACCAGCTTCAGGCAAAACATTTTACCGATACAAATACGAACATCGTTTTTCTGGTATAAAAAGCATTGACGGCAAAAACATAACGAAAATATTATGACTCAGGACAGAGGAAATCGAACATTGTGTCCATCTTCAACTTGTTCTGGTATAGCCCATTCTTCGACCAAGCACTATTTAATGGTTTAAATAAAAGGACGAACAGAACAGATACAGAAGGACAGAACAGCAGCTTGATTGCTACAGTAATTCTAATCGAATCTATTCACTCCTCGTGATTGAGTTATATGAAACTAGATAGTGGACTCTGCCATATCTCATCCATATGCCAACTGGTGTGTAAGAGGCACACCTACATGTAGTGAGTCACAGACAATGAGGAAAGATCGGTAGAAAGAAAAGAGATAAATAAAAGAAAAGGATAGTGACTGATTTCTCAACGTTCATCTTTCCAACTTGTTTGGTCCAACCTGGAGCCTCGAGACACTAACCCTCTCCATCCCCATCCACACACGCACACACACACACGGCAAGGATTGGACGACGGGAAGGTCATTCACTCAGATTAAAATGCGGTATATTTACATATTCCGACATAAAAAAAAATATTCAAGAGCAATTCTTAAACCATATAAACTGAAGACGAGGCAGCTCCCTATTCTGGTCGTCATACGACCGACATGACATTACGTGAACTCAAGGCATTATCCCACGAGGTCTGTCAAAGTAGACACTCATCAATGTTGGGATTTTTTAAACTGGTACAGTAATTATATATATAACAGGCTGACACATTTAACAACAAAATGAAGTTTATTCACACATGCTTGCACAGTCCCGGGCCCATACACCTTAACTGAAAATGGGTTATCACTTTTGTAAAGATCGGAAAACAACTTTCAAACACAAAATGATTATAGTATCAATGTGCACGTGTTGTCTGCAGGCTATTTCCAAAGAACACATATTTGTTTTTTATGATGAAGCTTTACAACCAAAAGCAAGGTACTGCTGGAGCAAGATACTGCACAACGGTTTCAGAAGAATGCTGTAGTATGTATGATGGATTCAGAGTTGCAAATAACGGTAACGGTAATTATCTGACGGGGAAATAAATGTATACTAGTATGTATTACATGACCACGGCCCATGGCTAATCATAACACAATGCGTTTGTCCTGGCCATCGCTATTTGAGTTGCATCTTTCATTTGGGGTATGGAAATATCACTTGAAACACGACACTAGGCATTTCAGGATTGATCATTAGACCTTCAATAAGGAGTAAATCTATTGTATAATAATGGTTGGGTCATTACTGTACATTAGAGTATTACTCTTTTTCCATTGTTCTCAAAGTGATATATTTCGTCTTACGAGGGTGTCATTTCTGAGCGTTGCCAACAATTTCGGGCCTGAAAAACCCCCAGATGTTCTCCAGCAAAACTGCAAGGAGAATGGTTGTCTCAGTAAATTCTGTCATTTTGATGTAGAATTATTAAAGTCATCTTCGATTCAACCTCTTTTTCCTCCAAACCCCTCACGGTGGCTGCCTAAGGACGATTTATCAATATGCATAAAATGCAATATTTCAACCGACACTTATAAGCACATAGCAGCTATCGGCGTCTGACAGCCTTTGTAAACTTTGCAGTAATGCTGCGAACAGAGTTGCTACAATGTTAGCACTATCATATCTGATTGAGCATCGTGGTGTGATGCCAACCGATTCCATCTTCTCTCTAATTTAATTATAATGTTCACATGGGAACAATAATTGAATGTGAGTCCCCCAGGCATGGCTTTGTTCAAACAACTTTGCAAACACTATAATACGCCCGTGTAAAACGAAATGCCCTGTTCTGCCATCTAGATATTGGGCGCAATGTATTGATTTGACCAATTTTCCAGCGACAAAAGGTTGAATGTATCGTCAGTTTAACATGAAACCTGCCTCAAAGGTTTTTTGTCCTGCCAAATTAACCAATTTATCTACAGGAGATCTGTACAGGAGAATAATTTATATGTGAACTTCTTTACGCACAGATATCTGAGAAAAGGGAATACCAAATTAGAACATGTCCTTTTTTCTGCAAGATCGCAAATTTCTGCACGAGTCATACATGTTCTTATCGGTACAGGCTAACATATTTAAGATTGGCTTTCTTAGAGCAGTTGTTATGGTCCTCTTGGTAACGTATGACGACCAAGTTTCGCAAGAGTAGCAGATGGTCGTCAGTTAATTATAGAAAGCGTATCATTGTTGTGATTTGAAAGAGTTTCATTGCAAACAATTTCCGCCGACCTCGCTGAATTGTCGCCATCTGCGGTTAGACGATCATTTGGTCTTTATATCTGGAGGAAATAATGATCTGTTTCACTGATTGGAAGGCAAGGTCTGTCCCAGCAGCTGCGGGCCCGATTGAGAATAGGTGCATGTTGCAATGTGTTGTTGTGAGTTGATGACCTTGGGGGCTGTGCTCAATTGAGAGCAACTGGCCCAGTAAGTTTAAAGTGGACTCTGTTGGACAGACGCTTGACAAAACTCACTTCTGGATGTATCTTAGTAATCACAAATAAACCCTACACGTTTTATTAATAATATAACTTATATTATACACATGCCGTATTTGGATCGTGTGTTGCATTGTTGAGACGTCTCGGGCTGCCAAACCAGTTTTGAAGCATTTTGATGTTGTACCAAAACGGTATCAGTCACAAAATGTATGCCATCAGTTTTGTCTCCTGCTTCTAGTGTATGGGCGAGTGGAAAGATCATTACAATTTTTATCAACCCCATTTTTGTGTCACTGTTCATAAAACTGTTCTTACTTTCGTGCAGCTTCACTTGCTTCATACCGTGCTGAAACAACGCTCGAATATTTCTGAAAATACCCAACAATTATTTGTGTTTCAGTCAAGCTTGAAGGTCTTGGTAAATTTGTGGAACGTCAGTGTAGTTCTGACCTCCGTAGAGGACGCAGAGTTCTTCACTGGCCATGAACAAGGCTCGCAGACATCTTCACCTTGTAAAAATATCTTGAAGCTATCCGGATTGCAGTTAACATGGCTGGTACATTAGTAGTATCCTGCTTTCAATAATCCGCCTCCAGCGTGTAAATATGCCTACAAAGATTCAGAGCACGTTGCCATGAACGTCATTGAAAGGGCCAGATAAGTAAAGATTATCCAATTGTTCCAAGCAAATGTCAATCTTGTAGTAGAACAATACAGTAGGCAGGAATTACACGCTGGTCCTTCGGAGGTAAGGACACATTACATTATTTGTGTGTTGCTCGCATAATATAGACCTGATGCGATACCTGCAACGGAAGTGACCGCTTGTGTACAAAAAGCTCTTATTGCACTGGAAGCAAAACACATTAACGTTGAAGGGTGAGGTCTGACGTATAAACTTCCTGCAGGTTTTCCTGCAGTTAGCAGGAACACCATAAGGTCAAGTACCTCCTTCACCGAGAAACGGATTGAGAAGGCGCCACTTCTTACTTTACGTTGTAATGTGTGTTATTAATCTTCAAATCACTCTACTCTGCACATCTGGAGTTTACAGAAATCCCTACCAGATACTGTAACATCAACATTTTAGTAGGTCGTTTACTTTTGAAGTCATATACTATCGAGCGTTCACCGTGTGCATATGCCAGCTTTCTTCCTACCTCACAACACCGAGTAGTGTGTCTGCCTAGCTTTGAAATACGACTTTCTTCAACAATTCCTCTGTCTCGACTGAAATTGGGTAACCAGTAGGAAGTTTAGCTATAGGTTTGAAGGCAGATTTGGTGATCCTCTCCTGGGAGGTGGGAACGTTTTCTAATGTTTGTTGTCCAAATCCGGAGCAATAATCCTTGCGTATGGTGAAGGCACCATATAAATGACTGGCTGACTTCTTAAATAATAGCGTATTGCCTGGAAAAAAAAGAAGTAAAATCGGCCGGTCTCGTGGTTCTTGTGATTTGAACATCATCTAGATATAAGACAATAATTATTCAGAACGTTATGGATTTCAACTTCTTATGATGTGTTTGGCGCTGTTTTGGTGTGTATTCATCAGGTGGTTATATGAAGACACACATCGAAATGTCGCCCACCATACATGTATACTGAAGTTGAAATCTATAAAGTTCCGAGTTGTACTGTACCAGTTCACTTTTAAACATGCCAGTCATCTAGGTGATACTACACGGATTTGAGGTTTATCAATTTAAAGTAAAATGTATCCCTGCATTCCTTCTTATCAGAGGATATCATTTGCATATGTTTCTGGAAAGGCCTTTCATGAAATAAATTCAGTTGTACCCACAAACACTTTAAAGTGAACGGACTGAACCTTGTATAGAGTTTAGTGTGGATCGAAAGTGAAAGAGAACGAGAACGAGAGAGAGAACTCAGCCACTTGCCATGTACATCTATTTGAAGGTGAATGTACAGAAATTGTTCATTACCGTTGCCTGTAAGTTGGTGTTGTTGAAAGAGAGTACTAATGAACAAGTCGGCTTCATTTCGCTGTCCCGGTAGTCCTGGAGACTATTCTACTTGTAATGAATTGGTTGAGAGGTCCTTAGAGAATAGAGTCATTTGTTCATACAGTCAGTTCGTCAGCTTGCAAGCAATGATAAATGAGCGAGCAACATTCAAGATTCAAGGCTTGGTAGAAAACCTCTTCGAAACTTTCGACACGGTTTCATCGATTGAATGTGCATTGCTCTCTGACTCGTTTAATTTAAATATTTTAATTTGCGTTTGTTACATTGCATCTTAAGAAGACATGGATTTAATAGATTTTAAATAGAAAATCGACACGATCAAGTTGCATTTAGAGTATCTGAAATCGCTTTTAATCTTGCTAGTCTGATAAAAGATAGATTGACATTTTTTGCTGTGTGCTGGGGTAATACAGTTACCAGCTTGGCTGAGCCATCATGCTGCATTTCAATAGTGTGATTGTAACGGCGCGTTAAAGACATGGACAGACTATGTACGACTAGGGTCAGTCTTATGAAAACAAAAACAGGTATAATAAAGTTCCATACACAAACAGTTCCCCGGATGAGTCACCGTTGGTGTATGATGACATACTCCTATCATGCATACCTTATAAACATTTTCAAGTAAATATACTCAGTTATATATATATCCCACACCTCCTTCCATTCTGGAGTTTTATATTGTCTTATACCCCACTTCCGGTCTCGTCGCCATGGTTTCTTTTGTTAAAAGTTTAGGTGTATATCTGGATACACCTACACT
>JAUELE010229432.1:0-12188 GCA_031471655.1 Diodora aspera | reverse complement strand
GCAAGAGGCACATCAGGAAAAGGGACAACACAGGATCGATAGTAAGAGAAGAGAAAGCAAAAGATCCCCATTTTAGTAACCTTGTACGACAAGCATTGGGTTACTGAGGCCCTATTCTATCTAAGTGACACCACATCACTCCCAAGAAGCCCCACAGGGTCTTGGACATTATGATTATTATAGGGTAAAAACTGAAAACAAAAAGAATTTATGTTTTGCCAAACACTAAATAGTGAATAATCAACAATTCATTTCCAGAGTTCCAATGCTCATATTGTCTCAAATGGTTTTTAAATAATATTAGTTGCAATTTTTCATCCTTTAGCTAAAAAATTAACAAAGAGCCAACAAGAGCTTTACTACTCATTTCTATAAATCCCATCAATAAACTTCTTGATTTCTCCAGAATGACAACCACTTTTACTTGGTCAGATTCTGGTTGAAGCAAGGTATAAATCTACAAATCTGACACGATGCTGTAACTTCCAAAGCTTGCAAAAAATATTTCTAACAAAATCCATCTCAACATTAATCACTATATTTTACATGTAATGTTGATTTAACACTTTCAGGGATCTTTCAGCTAAGATTTCATTTTTATCTGTGAACTGAACAAAGGTTTGCTCACAAACTTGGGGGCACATACTGAACTTGTGTACAGAACTCAAGAGCACTGTATATACGTTTCGATTATTTGTTCTCGGTAACTTTTTCACATGGACAAAGAGATTGTTCAAGTTGACAATTGTGTTGTCACAAACACTGATTATATCACGGTTTTGGAGTTTGTTTAGGACATCAACAATATATTTGGGAATGTGCAGCAGAAATTCATTGCGGGACTCTTAAAGGCAGTTTCCCTCTGCACCACATTCATTTCTTTCAAGGCATGCATTTTGTTCAATGTAACATACAGATTACCCACGTAGTAGAAATTGGGGAATTCTGATTAAACAACTGAAACTTGTGCATACATACATTCAGTAGATAACCACAGACTTAAACAATTTGATTTCTAACATCCAGAAGACTCCATTTAAAAATGCTGGTCAACATTTTGCTGCCTGCAAACTATGTTTTTCTAACTTCATGGAAAACCATGTTTGAAAGTTTTAAGAGAAGCACTGTTGTTTTGACAGCACAAATTAATTTTGTCCATATGAGCTTCAATTTTGGGAATAAAAATGATTCAACGGGTCAACCCTGTGGATCATGTTGAAAGTTTTCATACAATACCAAAGTGCTCATTTGAAAGACAGAACAGTATAACTTTTAGGCCATGATTTGTGAACCCAAGATTTGTTGCCAGTTCTTTCATGCATGTATGCCACAGATCCAATTATTTAACCTCATAACATAAATGAAACACTTTCCATTATCTATTCAACAGATTTCACAAAGGCAAAGCTTTTATTTAGATCTTAAAAGAAAAAAACTTACAAAAATAAACAATAATTGGATCAACTGTCATGATAAAACAGTGTTTCAAACGGAATTATATAATTTAGAGCATGTGTTCTTAAACAATCTTTTGAAAGATTCAAATATGCAGGTTTTGGTTTCAAAATAAAACCTTTGCCTTTGTCATTAAAGCACACAAACTCAACACGGAGTACACTTATTTCCTCAAAGGGATACTAGTATACAATTTTTGAATCGAATGTCTCGCACTGTAACAGCATATCATTGGACTTGCTCTCCACAAGTGTCTAACAGTCACCACTTATAATTGACAAAACGTCCCACTAAAGCAATGGAAAAGCTTCTGAAGTCTCAATTACAAAAGCTTTCAATGCATTAACTAATGTTTTCTGTTCTTTAATCAACATTTCAGGTCCACTTTTACCGAGTTTCTGTTCAACCTGTTGAGAGCATTCGCCCAGCTGCTGTGATGGAACCGATTCAAATCAATTTTAGAAACTAAAAACATTCACCAAGAATGCGTAATCTACTCAATAGCCCCTTAACCCTTTGACTGTTATATTGTTTTACATGGGTTAATACACCACTCCTTGGTTGGGGGGTAAGGGAAGTTGGTGAAAATAAAGGAGAAAGTGACATGGAAATTTTATCTCCACAACCATTTAAATTTCATACTCAAAATGTACACGAAAAAATATCAGTGTACTGTCTATAGTCGACTACAGTTTCACTCAACAGTGGTGGACTATGCATGTAAACACAATTGTTACAGTCGAAGGGTTAACGATTCTTTGAATGTATTCAGAAAGTTTTAGTTAATGATCATACACTAAGTTACCAGCTCTTTCTTGGTAAATAAAGTTTATGGACACATCTAGAAATATTTCAATTAATTTTTTTCCAGCTATTTTTTTTAACATTGATGTTGAGTATACATTACAAATGCTACATTAAACGGTGAAGTGGTATTTAAACGTCTATACACATGCTGTTTTATGGACAACACACTTTGTATTTATATTTTTAAGTTGTAACACTACCTGTATATTGTGCACATAGCATTTGCATTGGAATTCAATTCTGACCACTGCTTGGGCAAAGCGAGTGCCTACATTCCTTCTTACAGACACCAAATTCATTGAATGTAATATTTTTAAATTATCAATTTACAACAAACGTAACTCACATGTGTACTACAAACACCCAACAATGTTTTCTTGATATCTTTGGAAAATACCACAGTAAAAGCTTGTAACATTTTCAATGCCTATTTTCAAATATTTCAAATTCACCTACCTATCGCCTGAACAATTCAAAACAGTGAGCAAAAAATAATGCAGAAACAAAGTAAAAATTTCATTACCAAATTTAACATTAAAAACTATAAAATTAAACAAAAAATAATGAAACAGAAAGAAACAAGAATATATTTTCACCGAGGCTCTAGCTGGAAGTAATGATGATTTTAGAATAACAAAAATAAAAAACATTACAGCCAATCTTTGATATTTTGAATATTTTCATACCAAACACCAACATATGGCTTAACATGAAGCACTTTATCAGTGTAACAATTCTTAGACAGAATAGATTCTTCTATTTTTGTTCAAACTTTTCTTTTCTTTTGTACAAAAGCAATACATATATTTAGTAGAGTATTATTACTTGAATTTACAAGGCGTTTTTAATGAACACATTACACAACATAAAAACATTCTATAATCCTGACTTAAACTTTTAATTCTAAATATTAATTCTTTAAAGCAGTTTCATCAGCTTTATTTGTTTGGGTAATTCATATCTACAATTACTATTAGTGTTTACATATATTCACTCATCTTTTCATTGTGGTACAGTATTTGCTGAAGGCAGCTCGTTATTGGCGGGTTCAGTTAATTTAATACAGTTCAGAAGTACTTACACTTAAAGAAGATACCTCCACAATGACGAGCTGCTTTCAAATCTAATTTAAGCTCAATTTCAAAAGGAATTGAACTGCATGAAATAATCAAATTATGAAGCAAGCAAGTTGGTATTTTAACCTTAAAGCATGTTTCAGCCACACACACTTTGCCAGAACGTTCATGAGAAAGTGAAAAGTTTCAAAATGTTTGCTACTTACAATATGCCAGGTAGTTCATGGGAAGAGATTGTAAAACTTAGCCAAATTATGACTGGCCTCAAGGACAGGATTTATCATCATATTATACAAGTTACTTTCCCAATCTTCCTTATACTCGACACTTTGCATGAGAGATCTTGACACAGTGTGAGTGACCGAGTTGAAAACTTTCAGCAAGAGTTGACAATCTGTATGTCTATATGCAAGTCAGTTGCTGACACAGGACGAGTAATCTTGGAATGAGGAGAATAAGACTCCTTTGACACTCAACGAACAAATTGTGCAGTTTCAGCATTTGCAGGGTATTAATAAACTGAACATAATTAACATTTTCCAAAGCAGCTTTGCAGGTTCTTGCTCATAAACTCTCTACAGGCGACTTGAGTATATAACCACGTTTGCTTGTTTATACAGCCTGAAATAAATGTGTCGTACATTGGGACCTGAATAAAATCATGCAATACCAAAAGCCCTTATAATGTTTTGCCAATTAGAATTTGTTTCCATAGATGCTTATGTGAATTAAATACATAAATATGAAAATGATGCTTTGAGGCAACTTGCGGCCTTTTCATGGCGATATTTGCACCCTAACATGGCAATAGTTGCACCTTAACATGGCGATACTTGCACCTTAACATGGCGATACTTGCACCTAAACATGGTGATACGTTGAGGCAGCGTTCACCTGTAAAGGTTTAGTTTCATTCATTTCTCAAAGAAATACGAGTTGCTAGTATGCAGAATCTGTTGCAGAGCTGCTTCAGAGTATAATATAATATTTAAATGTTCAGTTCAAGAAGACTTTTAAACAGCAACAACCTGTGTCTACTGACATTGGCAAAAATAATATGCACATTTTAGTGAAGGTCACACTTTGGATTTCAATGTCCTTTCTCATTGTTTCACAAACTTTTCCTCATTTGCTTTCAAAAATTTTACATTTTAAAACAGAAAAATTCAGTTTAGAAAATAAATTCTACACATAAATCAATAGACACAAAGTTGTAAAATCTGTAAACTGTTATTGGATAAATGTAAAATAAAAAGGTGCACTTGTGTATGAAAGCATTATCAGGAATGGATTTTGCATTTTCCAAGCACAACATTTATAACAGTTCATCTTGAACTGTCCATTGCTACAACTGTTTGCTTGACAAAATGCATATTTCAACTCAATGCATTAACTGTCAAGTATGTTTGCGTAACTATCTGAAAAAAACATTTGAGAACTCAATTAATACACAGGTAAATAAAAGACCATATTGGGAACCTTTCATGCTTGTTCAAAAAAGCTAGGGAAAAGATAGTGGCCAGCATAAATGTTTCAACATCATATTTGCTGGCAGCAGATTCGGTAGCACTGAAACAAACTTCTAGAGATAGATCACAAATGATGAAGCCTCCACAACAATAGTCTGGTTACCTTTTGGCAAGTTTGTCAACATCATTCAATAAATCATATCTTTTGAAACCATTAAATCACAGATAGTTGAACTGCTCTTCTAAATCCCACAAAATACACACACCACCCCATTCCCTTACAAACACAAGATACACTAGTATCAAACATTAAAGTCTATTTACCACAACATTTGATGCAAATTACATGGTTTACTATATAAGTGGTAGTAAGTTACCTCTTATTTGATACAAATTACTAACAACTTTGCCATAAATCTTATCATGCCGTGTCCGACTTTCCATTGCAGACGGCAAGTAAATACCAAATGCTATCAGAGCAAGTATCTGTCAAGGAATATCAAACACAGCATGGCAAGTTATGGCAAAATTATGGAAGTTGCTGAAGCAATCTTGCCATAAATCATTCAACTGAAAGGTTAGTTTGTTTTTTCCCTTCCAGTTAAAAGTATGTATGGCCCAAAGTCAAGATGGAAGTTGTGTTCCAAAAGGAAATTGCTCACACTACACCCTTCATACAGATAAAATGGACAAAATTTCTTATTTTCTGTCATTTCCTGTTTGAAGTTTCATCTCAAGATCCAATAATAATTACATGTGAATGCCTTACAACTAAAGAGTCAGGTTATTAGGTTTGTACCCTGCCTCAGCAACACTCGCTACTCTTCATTCTGCAGAAGAACAGGTCACCAATGCCATTTGACTTTTAACAGTCAGACGATTGGTAACTAAAAATAACAATTTTCAATGGTCGCCAACCACAGCTGACTGGACTTCACTGCCTTGGGTGGAAATCTCTACTGTAAATAGCGTTGGTGACCGGTTCTTTGTGTAGCATAGCTTGAGTGCAACTAAGGGCAGAGTACAAGTCTATTCTACAGATCAAGTGCAGCATTGCCGTTCAATCAACTAGGTTAACCATATGACCTTTAGCGCATATGCATTATGATTTGACCAATCAGAGTGCTTGATTTCCCTTCCACCAAATGGCTTGGTGACGACTTGGTTCACGGTATAAAATTCATGTGACCAGAAACAGGCTACAATGTCGTACACATGCGCTAAGACAGATGGTTCACGTGATCTCAGCACCAAGTGACTTGGTCTCGTTTCACTCAGCCAAATCACTTGGTGCCTCGATCCAGTGAACCATCCAATACGAATTCTCAACCCTTGCAAATGTAAGGTTATCAAATCACCACCATCACATCATTAAAACATGTTTTTATACTTCTCTATGCTCATTGCATATCCTCACAGGTAATGATTACCTGATTACAAAATATGCAAAATCAGAAAGCCCTGCATGTCTCTAAACAACAAACCTAGTACATTCAGTAAATGCTTCCATACCTCAAAGTTCGCCATAAACATACAGAGCACATGAAAAAACAACATGCAGGTGAACACCAACTTACCATTAGAGATGTGACTGCTGTTGCTGGTCAATATTCATCTATCATTAGAGCCGACACATATATCACCTGACATTACCAATACGTAACGTTCATAGTACAAATTCTCTTCAACTTACCTAATACATGTTGCACCAATCACTCCAACTCAAATGTAACTTTCGAGGAACATATCAACATATTCCTAAATCATCACGCATCGGAATCATATAACAGATTTCTAAAAAGTTAAAATGTCATCTCATTCAACCTGACTTACCCTCATCATATAGACATACAATGTATAGGTACTGTAACTAAATGATACAAACATAATTAAAAACTAAAAATACAAATCATCCAAATAACAAGACTGAGGTTGGAAGCTAAGAACTTTTATTTGAAAAATGAAACAACATCCACTGTGATAAAAGTATCCTTCCTTGCACGCCGAGGTATTCAACGAAGGATTCATGTAAAAGATGCATGATTTGAAGTTAAAGTCTTTTCTCCTCTTCAAGATGACACTGTTGATCACTTGAGTCTTTACTGAAGTCACAACTTGTTCTTGATCCATGAGCGACGACAACTGGGTAACGACTATTACTGATCATTATTATTACAATCCAAAGATACATGGGATACAACGTCAATAGTCTATGTATGTAGCAAGTAGAAGTCAGGTACAATTCACAAAGGACATCATGTATAACCTATAACAAATGGAAATTCAGATTTATAACAGAACATTCATCTCATCGTAAAGCACTATGCCAAGTCCAAATTTTCACGCCTGAAACTGTTACCAAAGAAATTTAAAAGTAATTTTGTGCTGAAACTTTCAACTGTGTCAGCACAATGTAAACTTTGACAGCTAAATATCAAAACCCCTCTATATAAACACGCTCACCCGGGTGGAACTTGAACCTTCCCCAAAGACGACAATATTTAACAGTGTCGTAACAACTTTCACCCCACCTTCTGTTTGCAAATGGAACAAAATAAATTAAAATTCATCAGCAATTTGCTTGAATTAATTTGTTGAAAAAACACTGCACATATTGCAATTTGAAATCTTTTTAGTCTCTAGCCAGTCGTGAACATTTGGGAGTTATTTGACAAACAAGGTGAAGCCTCACATGACAAGTTATGTGACAATCTTGCCAGTTGAGACTTAACAAGATGTGGATCAACAGTAATGAAATAACAAATCATAAAAAAAAGAAATTTGATATCTAACTAAAGAACCCTTTTTCAAGATGAAAAATGATTACTAGTTTTACAAATTTGATCAGTTTCTCACTTATATGAACTGACAATGAGCCAAACCTATAAACAATATATTGCAAATGTCATGAGAAACAAGAGAGCGATTAGTTTTGGACTGCGAAAAACCATTCCTATTGAAGAAGAAAAATAATTGTATTTGAACCAAGTTTTCTTCTATTTAGACCACTGCCAGACAACTGGCTGGCACATTGTCCTAATAATATGAAGGATGTTTTATCAACCCCAAAGATGAAACGGACATTCAAATATGAAAAATATTTAAGGATACAGCTCATTCGTAGAAAATAGTGTGATAACATGCAATTTCAAAGAAACCTTTCAGCTGAAACAAATGCGAGTGATTTTAGATTTTTTGTGCTTTTTCGCAATCTTTCAGCCATATCATCACGGTGCCACCTATATTGTGTCGGTGTCAGTATACTGTGTTGGTGTCAGGGTTTAGTCTCCGGACTGAAAGAGAGGTACCCAGGCGAAATTCAACCCCACAACCGCTATTCAGTCCTATAACCTTGCGAATTACTCTGCGCTATCCTGTGACTCTTTATATGCAATGAACTGAAATTGTTTCGGTCCATTCAAGCGCAACCTCTGCAGTCCTCATGGAGCACATTTTCCTGAAACTGAACCTACTGAAAAAGAATTCTCACTTTAGACAAACTTAAAATCATGCCTTTTAGAATTTCTGGCAGCATGTGCCCTCTGATAAAATATGTTCATCATTACCTTCAATGTTCTTTAAGGATAAATTTGGTTTCCTTTTTCAGATGAATTTTGCATAAAAAAACTTCTTTTTTTCCAAACTTTATTGTAACAAACTGTTCTTTTGAAAAATGAGATTGATTTTCAATTTTACATGCTTTGGGCAATCATTCAGCCACATCACAACGGTGTCACCAAAGTCACGTCGGTGTGCGGCTTCAATCTCCGGGTTCAAAGAGAGGTACCCAGGTGGGCTTCGAACCATGATTGCCAAGGCTGACAGGTCACTGGGCCAACATGCTAACCACTGTGCCATCCCATGCCCCCCATTTTGAAAACTGAACAAAAATGTATATCAAACATATTTTTTTGGAGTGTTACCTGACAAATTACCCAGGATTCAGTGCCTTCTACTGCTACTGCTGCTGCTGTAGGTGTCTCGCTCACTTCTTTCTCGGTCCCGCTCACGATCACGATCTCTGTGTCTCTCTTCATAGTGGCGGTCTCGGTCCCGGCTCCTCTCACGGTACTCACGTTCTCTGCTGCGAGAACGATGACGGCTTCTCTTTTCCCTATCCCTATCACGATCACGTTCTCGTGATCTTGAACGTCTTGTGCTGCTACTGCTACTTCTTGACCTAATAAACATAAAACTTACTATCTAGCCAAATAACATGACAAGGCAATATCAAAATAAGCACATCCTATTTAACTTCAAGCAGAGTTGTTTTTGAGTTGCAAGTCAAAGGCACAAAAATCATAACGTGGCTTGAGATGAACGAAACATGAGAGAGTAAACTGCTTGAAAAGAGTAGTGCACCATAATACTCAACTCCTACCAACAGAGTTGCTGTAAATAAACCAGAGGTTCCACTGGCAATTAAACTAGTCAGCCCCTGCTACGCACACTTTGGGGGTACAGGGCTTAACTGCAATCCCAAAGTAGTCATGTCCAAAATATGCTAGGTACTACTGGAGGTAAGTTGTCATTTCAACAAGTTTGTAGGGGCAAACACCATACATTACACCTCAAAATCCAAATTTTCTCTTCCATTTGACTGCCTGTCATCTTAAAAGGATTGGCTGTTCTCCATCTTAACTACATCCCTGACAGTTCTCAGAGGATAATATTTTCTGATAACCAATCAATGGGCTAGGCAGAAAAAATGCCTGAGTGACCGTGTGGTATATGCGAAATAACAATCAAAGCATCGGTCAATGCCAAGACAATCTCGCTATCAACCTCGCAAGAGGTCGTTATTTCAACCATAGACTGGTGATACTTAAAATGATAAAGGTTCACATACCCATAGGATTTCTCTTCGATGCCATGCAGAGTATCTTGCAGAGAGCTGATCAAAATCTTACATCTATCATCTGCGGCAATTTTGGACTGTTTGATCAAGGAGATAGCTGTTACCAGTGTTTCTATGGCACTAGCAAAGTCACCTGAATGCACAAGATAAATTACAAATTGCAATATTTCAGCACAGAAAAAAATATTCATTTGACAGAAATGTGAAAAAATTGTTGAAAACAAATATATGTCATTATATGAAATTTTAATGTTCAACAAAGATGTCGGTACAAAATAACTGTGAATGATTGACTCTTGCACTCATTATGAAATAGTGAGCGAGTGAGTGAAATGGATTTTTACATTGCAGGGGCCAATATTTCAGCCATAGCGCAATGTGATGCGCAAGAGGCACATCAGGAAAAGGGACAACATAGGATCGATACCAAGAGAGAAAGCAAAAAATCCCCATTTTAGTCGCCTTATATGACAAGCATTGGGTTACTGAGGCTCTATTCTATCACTCCCCGGAAACCCCACGGGGTTCATTTGACAGAAATGTGAAGAAGAAATTGTTGAAAACAAATGTATGTCATTATATGAAATTTCAATGTTCAACAAAGATGTCGGTTCAAAATTAACTGTGAATGATTTGACAGTTGCAGTCATTTTGAAATACTAATTTTCCATTTCAAGGTCTGGATTAGGAATGGAAACACTCATCAAGGAATAAACATGTATGTATTTGAAAGACAAAAATATGACACACTGAAGTTTCAATGATATTAGATAAATTCCTACCTGCACTGGCATCTTGAACTGCACGATTTATAGCACTGCTGGAAACAGTTTTATTTCTTTGGAAGATTTCCTCAAACTCTGACTCACTGAGTGCTGGTGGTGGAGGCTCATGACGGCTGAAATAGCAACAGACAATAAGTAATAAAATTACCTTTAGAATGCACAGAAATACCAAGTAATATTGCACTGATCATTTTCAACAAAATTTCCAAAATACACGAAATTCATTGTACAGAAAGACACTGCACTTTATGGCAATTGGCTATCACCTATATAATATATAATGTATATTTAGCTTGTAATTTCATATAAACCAGTCGTATGAAAAGTATGATCTTAAAAACAGGCAAAAGTGCCGTCATCTTGTTACGGGTAGAATGCAGTTTGAAATGCAACAGCGTGGACTACTTGTGCCTGTGCCAAATTTCGAATGATAAAAGAGGGAGCCACAAGTGACAAAACATTACATATAAAACAGCCTTCAAATGTATATGAAAGTAATGCTGACTGCTTATCTTCATGGGTTCATAACTAAATAATGTAAGAAACTACGACGATAAGTAATGTTATTAGTCATTACTCATATAACACTTTTCTTACCTCTCAGTTGTTGGTCGACCAATAAAAGGGTCATTAGGATATGAAACTGGTGGTGGTCGTCCATACATTTCTCCGGGCTGCAAAAGTCAGTTTTGCAACATTTTATTTAAACAACAACTGCATGAATATGATACAAATCAATAGAATAAAGTAAGCTATTATTTCTAAATCCCTAGAAACCATGTGCTTGTTGTATCCATATTCCAGTCATATCACCACAAGGTAAGTGAGAGAAATGGATTTTTACATTGCAGGGGGCAATATTTCAGCCATAGCGCAATGTGATGTGCAAGAGGCACATCAGGAAAAGCGACAACACAGGATTGATAGTAAGAAAGCAAAAGATCCTCATTTTAGATGGCTCTTACATCAAGCATGAGGATACTGGGGTCCTATTCTTTCTGTTTGAGCAACACCCCCGGGAACCCAACAAGGGTGGCTGAGAGAGACATGGACAGGATTTGAACTATCATTGCCAAGGTTGGCAGATTACTGGGGAACATGTTGATCACAATGCTACCCCATGTCCCTTCTTTGTGCTCTTCACACAAGATCACCCTATGAATAGCTGTTCAGAGACTAGTTGTTCTTAATAGTTTGGCCCTCAGTACATGCCACATGTTCTGAACATTTATGATAGTCGGATCAAGGCTGGATTCATTCCGAGATGTGATGAAACCGTTAGATTGTGCTGCATACATCTGCTAGGTACTCAACTGTTTAATTGGGTGTCATGACCAACCCTAAAACTGGAGGCTGTGTTCACAAGAACAGTGGCACAGTGGTTAGTACGTCAGCCAAGCAATCTGCCAGCCTTGGCAGTTGTGGTTCAAGTCCCACCCGGGCACACCTCTTTCAGCTTGGAGACACAGGAGCCCCGACACCAACGTGAGGTTGGTGAGATCGTGGTGATGTGGCTGAAAGTTTGCCGAAAACCAAGTAAAACCCCAAATCACTCGCTCACAAGAACTAATCTTCGGATCGATAAAACACCACCACAATCATCATCGAAATCCAGGCTATAATTACCTACGGTCTCCATCCGACAAATACCCTGGACCTATTCCTATTCAAGACGATCGTTTTGCGAGAATGGAAAGTCCCAAAATGCTAAATATAGACATTCAATGAAATGTCACAT
>JAUELE010229421.1:0-12189 GCA_031471655.1 Diodora aspera | reverse complement strand
TGTGATAACCTTTATACATTACCTATCTTCATGTTCACACAGCTTTCTACTTCTAGATCTACAAGGGTCAAACACACGCTAGCCTTCATGAGAACCTACGAACAATTATATATTTGAATACCTTAATAAGTGAACACACAAACACGCACACGCACACACACATACCTACCTGCGAACATTCATACATACATACATGCATACACATACATACATGTGTACATACATGCATACATACATACATACATACATACATACATACATACATACATACATACATACATACAATAGTCCCCAGATTTCTGCTATGTCATCCCATGACAACTGATTTCACATCGATGTCCTGAAGCTTGCGGGTAAGTGAACACATCCTAGCAAGTAATTTTCACACAATAGCACACAGTTTACTCTCATACATACATACAATAAGTTTAATGATCCCACTGTGAATTTTTCAACATATACAATAGTCAACAAACTAGCTGTATTAATAGCCTCTTTTAGTTACGCTTTGTTCAACAAAGTCTGTTCACCTGTAAATGAGTGCATCCCTGGGGGCGTTATGTCAACAAGTGTGATACTAGTAGTTGTTTTATCTTAATCTGTTTCCACGTGATGCACATGTACCGACACTGTAATGTCTTCCAGCTATTCATCTTAGTTTTGCGTCGACACGTATGTAAATAAGATTACCAAAGGCTATCGAAACTTTGTAAAGATTTTATGACCTCTAATCTTGGTGATAGTATTGTTTTTTACGCCTTAAAGTATAGATTTATTTCGCCTTCACCGACTGTGAAAGTACAGTGTACTTGATGTTACGTCAGACATGCCCTGTCGATTGCCAAATACACAGTGCATACTACAGAAATACCCTACATGCAAATGTAAGCATATAACCTGTGCTATTGTTTGATATACAATATTATATAAACAAAAATAAATTAACATTATCTTTTCTCATTTTAATCTGCAAATGTTTACAAGTGTTAAATAATATGTACATGTAACAAGAAGCAGATGAATATTCAATCGTGTGATGCTACATTTCATATTCCTCCTCATCCATCCTTGAAATCAAGGGTATATATGACTCCGCCAGCGGTCCGTCATATGCCCTGGATGTACTTCTATTTACCATAGTCGTTTCGTGTATATTGAAAGTTCAAATCTGCTAAATATAGACAACCAATGAAATGTCGCATTCACTGGACAAGTAGCAACTATTGATACATTTAAACATGACGTCTTTACTTCGCCGAGTTTTGGGAGAGACGCGTCACATGATTGGACACAAGCTTGCACCGCCTCCAGACGATCGTCGTGAAATTGAGTGATTCCAGCGTATATGACGGACCGTTGTCGGAGTCATATATGCCCTGGATTTCGAGGATGCCCCTTCTCTTAAAGTGTCGGCATCCAGTGAACGGACCACCAAACCCTACCGGTGCAATTAACCCTGCACAGCAAGTAGATTGTACGTGTTACATGCACGTTCCAAGGAAGACCAGGCAGTGCTTCTGTAGCTGCTCAACAAACGTTTGTTGCATTCCAGTACATATCTATATTCCTGTACATTGATGTAAACAAAGCAATTGATTGTAGAATGGTCATAAAGAGTTGTCCATCAGTTAGTCACATCGATACTGTGTATTGTCACCCTTGGCCTGAATGTGTAGTGCTGGGCATACATTCATACAATAGGCGAAGGGTCAGTTTGTTGAGAGAATACCAATGTTTTTTGGATTGATTCCCAAAGCATTCTGGACGAAGTAGATAACATACCCAACAGACTCGTTGGGGTTCATGTCAGGTGTACTTCCATTCCAAGGAAGAACTTCAGCTCCTTGATCTGTCACATAAGTACAAGTACAATGTAGACCGTGAATTACGAGCAAGAGCATTATGCTGCTGAAATGCAAATTCCTTATTGGGACATTTAAAAACATACTTGCACAGTCGTTTCGGATATCACCGATGATGCTTAATCATATCTCCTACTCTTTAGACTGCCTGGCACCTTACTTCAGAATTCTTGTCTCCTTTGGTGATATCAGACCCGAAACTTGGACACGAAGGGAGCGTGTTTCAGTTGACCGCATACAAATAATAGGGATATCACATGGCAATCTTCTCATGTTCATTCGACTGCGATTAGGAACCATTTAACAAAGGTTTCGTCGAAAAACAGGATCTTGTTCCAGTATTGCATTCAAATATCTTTGTGTTGAAGTACTCATCAAACAATCGCCTCTCTGTCTCTGTTTTATTCAGAAATGGGTTCTACTGGGAACATAATATCTGATCCAGCGGTCGCGAGATGGTCGTTATTCTGATCTGTTTACCTTCTTGCGTTCTCCGAGTCCGCTGTCGAGAATGTTTCGAGTAGCATATTTAATATTTATCTTGCAGACATCCTCTTCTAATAAAAGGGTGTCCTCGTTAGCTTTTGGATCTTTACCTGTGCTTGCAATATCATTAACGGCTGAACATTCCTGGGATTTGTTACAGAGTGTTGCTATTTCTTGCAATAACATGATACTTGTAATCTTTAGTCATCAACGTGTTTACTATTATGATTTGAGTTTTATCAAACAAAGTTCAATTTCGTATTTTCCCCCACTGTTTCCAAATTGAATAAGCAATGTATCAAGAACAACAATTTCTTGCATGCTGTGCAAAGCAGATCACAAAAACATATTTTACTGAAACGACATAGTTGAACATTTTCCTTATGCCGTAAGTATTGCTACTGTTGATGTAATGTCAACGACACATTTGTGCATGGAACGTTCTTAATTATCTGCAAATATAGATTAAACATGTGCTTTTACCACAGATATGACATAATTGCAGCACAGTAGAGAAATATAATTAAGCTAAGTTAGTTTCCAGTGTCGTGTCGTGAAAGCTCTCAAACAGTCCAACAAACAAGAGCGTCTGTGTTAAGCTTGTTTAGAAGTTGTCATATTTTCCCCAATAACATGTTTATAAATATATGTGTATCACGTTTTAATTTGGAGATAGATATTTGTTAGTTCCCTATTTCTATAAGGAGCAATGACACTCAAATCCGAGAGAGGAGCAATGACACTCAAATCCGAATGAATATGTTCCACAAACTTTTGTTCAGTAGCTGTACATGATGCCTGACAATTCCACTCTTCCCTTATCCATACTGTCTGTCTGCAACCTAAACTAGAGGTTCCAGGAAATCTGATCTCGACTGGCCAACTCCCCTGCCACACCCATCCAACCCTCCCACACTCACGTTTTTGGGTACGGAGTGCAAATACAATCCCAAACTAATTGATGTTCAGTAGATGCTAGAAATCAAGTTGGATCAAGTGTAAGAATATGAGTAATCGGTAGAGATATGACGTCGTTTCAATAGGTTTGTATAGGTGCCGATACAAGGTCCATTTTCAGGCTGCATGTAAACCCTGGGTGACTAAAACGATGATAGTTACCAAGTTCCATCAAATGTGATAAATATGTGTGACTGCTAAAGTTGTGACATAAAACAGTTTACGGGTAGACGACAGACGCCAGACCAAACTCGTAAAAACTCCAGCTGAGTTAATAAATATAGTTGACTGATATGCGATCAACTCATTTAGTTTGTATGTATCTGGGAGCGGTTCAGGACCCTATATTGCCATTCGATATTTCCTCTTTTTTTCTTTATTTAACCAGCTTAGTCATTTATCGGTTTTGTTATTTTGAGAAAATAGTAGCCTGAAACTACATCTAGAATAATTTGGCTTTCATCTGTCTTTACGCTAATGAATTTATTAGCGATAACAAAAAAGGCTGGAAGCTATGTGTACTGCTATAGGACTGATAGAGACATAGAGCTACCTAATGTGCGAAACACCTGGGTTCAAAGGATGTCTTCACAGTATCAGTTTCCTGTTAGACATTGTTTTGTTCATAGTGCCCGAGTACTAGGATGCATTGATATTCATATAACTGTGTGAGCGAAATCGTAAACATTCATCACAGCAGATTGTCTTGCTGTATTTGTAAAGTCTAATACAAATCAATTCAAAATAGCCTTGCAAAATCAGCATCTGTTGTTGTCCTTCAGGACACACTTTTGTGGATTCTTGGTTTGATTTTCTTACAAAGATATACATTCGATCAATATACACAGGTGATCCAAGACGTTCAGGATTTACTCATTACATGTATATCAAACAGGCAACTCATTATTTTACCGCTACTGTATATTACAAAGACGGTAGAACTCAGCAAGGTCTCCGATACATCCACACTCTGACGCGACAACACAACGTCATATGTGTGCTATATCTTTCTAAACAATAGTATCCGTTATTCTTGCAGCCTGCTGTGTGTTTTTGTGTTCTATATCTCTCTAAACAATAGTGTCTGTTATTCTTGCAGCCTTCAGCCCGCTGTGTGTTCTATATCTTTCTGAACAATAGTATCTGTTATTCTTGCAGCCTGCAGTCCATTGTGTGTTCTATTATCTTTCTAAACAATAGTATATCTGATATGCTTGCAGCCTGCCGTCTGCTGTCTGTTCTATAGCTTTCTAACCAACAGTATCTGTTATTCTTGCAGTCTGCAGTCCGCTGTGTGCTCTATATCTTTCCAAACAATAGTATCTGTTACTCTTGCAACCTACAGTCCGCTGTGAGCTCTATATCTTTCTAAACTAGTATCTGTTATTCTTGCAGCCTGCAGTCTGCTGTGCGTTCTATATCTTTATAACCAATAGTATCTGTTATTCTTGCAGCCTGCAGTCCACAGTGTGTTCTATATTTTTCTAAATAATATTATTTGTTATGCTTGCAGCCTGCAGTCCGCTATGTGGGCCGGGCAAACCAACCCAGTTTCTTCACCGCGTCCACCATCAACGGCAAGACCCTCAGCAGCCGGGGGGTCAGTCTTCACGACCCTTTCAGGGGGGAACTTGAACCTTACTTCTCCAACAACAGCACCGGCTCATTGACGTCGTCCATACGCACCTATTCACGCAAGAAAAACGCCCGCCGAAGAAATACTATTTTCCTCACGCTACTTCTCATTGGTATCTTGGCAATTATAGCTGGAGTAGCGGCAGCAACAGTCTGGACTCTTCTTCAGCAAGAAGGTAATCTCAAACTATTCCTGGTATCCTACTGATGCCAACTGTTTTAGTTTTATGGCAAAAGTTTTATTGAAAAAGCACAAGACTTAAACACAATGACATTTCGTTTTGGTTTATAAGTTACAGAAATACTAATGACGAGAAAAATGTGAAATATTAGATGCCATGGTAAAACGTTTACACACATGAGTATTAAGAAGTTCTGCTTAATATGTAAATATTATCCGCAAGATGAAGTAAAATTAATATTTTCGATTTTCACAGATGACTCCAATCAAGGGGGCGATAAACTAAAAGGCGGAAATTTCTCAGTCGACCAGATGATAGGTGAGACAGGAGCAAGTAAAACAAAAGGAGATTACTCTGTGCAGATAAACACAGCTACAAAAGGCTCAGAACACAATCCACATACATCAAATATAGTTTCACTGTCCTACAATGAAGACAGCACTGTGAGAAATATTCCCCATTCATCTGTTTTGGTTGTCCCTACTCTAAGTTCAACCGAAGTAACAGCATCAAAAATAGACAGTTCATTTTCTAGCATACCCCTGACCAGTATTCCAAATGAGCATCCAGCAGCCTTCACGATTTCAAGTATTTCAGAGCCTTTAATCCCAGATTTGAGCTCCGCTGAATCCAGCTCTGTAATAAAACAGACAGACCTAGAACTGCAAACACAATCTCGGCTACAGACTGAGCCAGGTACGATTGTGATCATAACACACTCCGTCCCCTACAGCACTGTGCCTGTTCAGTCCATAACAAACTCCGTCCCCTACAACACTGTATCTGTTCAGTCTATAATAAACTCCGTCCCCTATAGCGCTGTGCCTGTTCAGTCCATAACAAACTCCGTTCCCTACAGCACTGTGGCTGTTCAGTCGATAACAAAGTCCGTCGCCTACAGCACTGTGCCTGTTCAGTCCCCCCTTGCCCATCAGTCACTGTATTCCTCGTCTTCCAGTAACTTATCTACAGGCTTAGGTGTTCAGAGTAGTCAAACCACAGTGCAAAATATAAACCCTACACAAGTCACAATGAACAAACATTTAACAACACACATTCATCTATTAGATGAAGTAAACTCTAGTTTTGAAAACGTTATCTCAAGCACCACACTTGAAAGGCCATTAAGCTATGTTTCGAGACAGGCTCTGGAAAATACTGAAGATAGCAGTTATATTGATCAAGGTAATACGAGTAAGTTTGATTCAAGTAGCTCTTCGATAATATCAAATGATATGAATGTTTTATCGTCAACAGTAGTTAGTGGCATGACTGATGTATATACTAGTCTCACAAACTCTGCTTCTAGCATGAATACTGTACGCTTGCCAGTTACTTCATTAAGCTTTGGTGACGGACGCAGTACAAGCATGTTACTTAGTGAAATACGTTTAGATAGTTCAGTTGAAATTGCGAGCATGCCTGCATCTCCATATATCCAAACAAGTATTGCATTGCCTGTAACTAGTGCAACTTTTATGACAAGTTCAGTTATATTGTCATCTGCCTCAAGCAGCCGCTCTGAGATAATAGGTAGTGGCTCACTTGCTTCCTCTCCAAGCTCTGTGAAGTCTAGGGGTATTTCTTCAAGTCAGTTTGTTCAAGAGACTGACATAAACATCACATACGACCCTACATCCTCAGAGGGACAGGCGAGTGAGAATGTTTTGGAATCATCTGGCACCTATATATCAGAAAGTTATGAACCATTGATTTCGACATCCGCTGGAAGTGTAACCATAGAGGACTCGAGTGTTTATGATCAAACGTCTATAGGAAGTATATCGCCTACATCATCTCCAAGCCAAGTCACCGATGCAAGTTCCGCTGGGAACACTGTCAACACTGGCTTTGAATTGGTCACGAGCTATTGGCAAGAATCATCAGTACTACGCGTGGGTGATACACAGTCGGTATTATCTCTAAAACCTCCAAGTAGTAATACTGATACAGCTGGAGTTTCATCTCAGGCTTCACAGACATTGGATCTAGTATCTTCTTCAACACATGTTATTGCGAGTACGACTGGGATGGAAACAGAAACTCTAACAGCTACATATTCAACTCTACAAGACACATCTTCTGGGACCTCCTATGTGAATGTGGAATCAAGTAACTCTGCTCCAGCGGTATCATCATCTGATGAGGTATCCATGACAGCATTTCAAGAGTTGTCATTAGACTCCCACGTATTAGAGTCATCAATTATTTGGGAATGGAATACAAGTCAGAAGCCCCTGGATAGTTCTAGTGCAGATAATTCTGACACATCTTATCTACATGCCAGTAAATCCATCGAAACTGATTTGCCAAATATAATGAATTCGGAGACAAGCTCACCAACAGAGGAAAGTTTTCTTGCTATTTCGATAGTAAAACCCTCCAGTTTTAATATAGAAGATGCCGAAACTACTATGACTCTTCTTTTCAGTTCAGAACCAAGCAGCGATTTCAATAGTCGTAGTGTAGAAACATCAGTTGCTAGCTCGCTTAGTGTGGCCAGTCATGATCCGTATAACGCTTTGCTAACACACAGCATGCTTGCTGTTTCCCTGCATGTGTCCCCATCATTATTAGTGCATGAATCGCCGGAGCAAACCCATATACTCACCACAAGGACAATGGATGGCAGCTCATATAGCATGGCTTCAGTAATGGCAGAGGAATTTGCTTCAAGCACTACTGACGAACTAAATGTTTTCTCTTCTGAAGACGTCAAGTCCACGTCGATTGATCCTGTTACGACAGTCGTGAACGTCATCCAAGAGTCGATCCCTACTCACGAGGATACGTCCAGTACCATGGTATCCCCAAGCCCGAGCTTATCAGCAAGTGATATTTCAACACAGTCTACAAGGTTGGCAGCAGTGCCGACACGCATCACTGATACAACGACAACCATGAGTTCTTTATATCATTCGGATACAGACATCAAACCTTCAACTGTTCAGTCAATGTTCACGTCCTCTCCTGAGCACCCGTCGGTTGGGTCAACACCTGCTGAAGATGAAAATCCAACAGTTTCAACGCAGGCCAAGAGAGTTGGTTCCTCACGTATGTTACCAGCTCTTACTCCAAGTTTTGAAGCTGTGACGACACTTCCTTCATCAGTAGAGGCTAGTAGCCCTCACACATCAGCTGCACCTTCATCATCAAGCTTAGTAGTTGAACCTAGCTCCATTACTGCAATCACTTCTAATGCTTTACCCTCATCTCAAGATGGCCTCACCCCAGTGCTTCATACTAGCCTAGCTCCGGATCGCTCACTAACATCAGGCACTGTGGAAGTTATCTCCACGTCCAGCATCCTCGTTTCAGTTTCCTTGAACACTCTGCAGTCGACAGTATCCTCAACACCTCTTCCTGTTTCATCAACGGCAGGTAAGGTCATTTCAAAATATTTCGGTTGTGTTGTATCTAAAATGTCAAACAAAAAATCTTTTCAACACCAATTGAATGACATTTTTTCTATTTGATTTGATTGTCTACGCTAATATTTAATGGGTATGATCTTATGTACATTAAACCTGAAGCATATTTGGAACGATTCTTTGGAAAGGCAACTAGACCGTCAATTAATTAGCTTGAAATCAAACCAATGCCTCATGCCGTCTAAGAAAGGGGGTCCATAATCTGTATTTAGAAAAGGCGAACAAAATATGGACTTAATGTATGTGGCGTCAATATATAAGGCAGTGGTTGATTATCCGCTCTGGTCTGACAGTCACACTCCATACAGCTGTATGCTTCGAAATCTGATTTCTGACGGGATGCAGATGTAGCCAAATTTGAAAGTTTTCAGGAGGGGACCATCTTATGACATAATATTCAGACGATCACTTCTTCATTCTCCTTTTACAGCTATACAGATGACAATAGGGCCAGCATATCTTCACCGAGAGACATCCATTTCCTGCCATATCAACCATGACAGCTGGAAACTCTTTGGCTTTTTCCGCTTTGTTGACAATCAGTTTACAGCTATCGCTGGATTTTCGCCCGATGGTACCAACAACGTGTTTCTGGGTGAAAGTGTTGTAGCTAGCCGGAACAGAGACGCCACGGGGACGACATTCACTCTAACTTTCAGAAATGTATCCTGCAATGACGACACCACATACATGTGTGCAGCAAATTTCAACAACTCCGACGTACCAATCAACGAGATCAAAAAGCTTGAGGTCACCTGTAAGTGCTCTGGAATTACTTTAATATCATCAGTCTTTATTAACGCAGGCGTCTGTACACATTAGTCTTGCAACGCAGAATGGTTAGATCATGTTCACCTGTTAAATGCTTTATTAAGTTGGTGAGTTTATCCTAAAAAGGTAAAATATACATAGTGTGTTCAGGAAAGGACATTTTCGCAGGTTTTTCGCAGGTTTTCTACATCGATTGTAAGATGTTTGTAGTTCTTGTCAGTGTTATTTATTATCGTTTATTGGACTGGGAATCATCTTTCGTCGCTTTGTATGGAGCAATTCCGTTAATTCAGTCATCAAAATTCTATTCAAACAAACTGTACACTATGCAACAATACACCCTTTTGCAGTATCATCAGCAGCTCCAGCAGTGAAATATCCGGAAGTTTTCGTTGATGGGGTGTCAGTATTGACCTGTGAAGCAGAGGTCATGACAACAGACGGCGATCTCTACTGGGCGATTAAGAGACGAGGGGAGACAATTTTCAGTCGTCACGACTTTAGTGAAGATGTGAGAACCGAGTCACCACGTGCTTGTACGAAGATCGTCACACATACTCTCCGAAAAAGTTACGACCCAAGTTTAAATGGAACTGAAATACGGTGCCAGTCCCACAAACCAAACGGAGTCTCAGACACCAAGATCTATAGTAAGTAGTTTACGTGTAAACATTCAGCGACATGAACCTTTACTTTAGATAATTTCAGTTAATTTCTCAAACTGAGAAACCAAAGTAGCAAATTATAGTCACAACTTACATTTGGTCAAGGCTACTGCACCTCTGTTACAAAAACAGACAGTGTTCACTGTCAAAATGTATAAGTGGTAAATCAGCAATTACATGGAATCACGATCACAGTGCATGAAGACATCATGAATGCTGAAACAATTCAAGACTAAGTTACATATTTTACTATTGTGTATAGGTTCTCGGTAACCTAATGCTTGTCGTACAAGGCGATAGAAAAGGCGATAGTTTGCTTTTTCATTTTTCTTTCTACCGATCTCTTTTGGAAATATATTTTGGCCTCGGTGTGCACCTTGCGCATCACATTGCACTATAGTTGAAATATTGCCCTTGTATCGTGTAACATAGTCTGTAAACTCCTAGATGTTGTGTGTTTCAGTGAATGTATGTGAGGCTAAGTTGCCTGGAACTTTAGTGAGCCATCCCGAGGACTGTAACAAATATGTAGTGTGTATTCCGGGGCTGGTGGTTATACAGAACTGTCCAGGGATCCTCTGCTTCCAGGAAGATATTCGGGAGTGTGTACAGCCTCCGGATACTCAAGGTGAGACTCGGAGATAAAACTCAGCTCATTGGTGCAATATTATGGACTTTCAGAATATTTATCCTATTATTGCAACGTACACAATATCTATGTCGCGTTTGGGAATTCTACGTACACTGATTGGTTTTGAATCCTAGGCCCTGAGCAAGTAATGTGATATAGTAATATAACGCGTTACTGAGCTGTTTCGTCTGGAAATTAGGCGCTGTAGGATTCATTCATTCATTCTTTAATTCATTCATACATACTTCGAAACATAGCACGAGAATACAAAATACTTTTCATAAATAAAAATTTAAAACGAAGAAGTCGACAGTTTAATGTTTTGTTTCTGTGAAATCTACAAACGAGTACGCCAATATAGTTGGTGTCATAGAAAAGCTTCCTAGTTATGAATGTTTCAACCGTTTTGTTCTATTTCAGCATAAAGTGTGAGTATGAGTTGTCTATAAATGAAGAACAGCCTAATACAGGAGCTTAATAAAACACCTTTACTTAAATACAAACCCAAAGTTACTAACAATGATAGTTTAACAATAATCTATACATTTCTCTCGTTAACAACAAAAGTATAAGTATTAATATTCTAACGGTTCCCAAGACCAATACATTCTGACAAAATTCTCCTTAGCTCACTAATTGACTAGAGCTTACATTGATCCCATGAATATCTGGTCATCATGATTGTGGCTTGGTAACATTTGAGCATTTCATTAAATGAAAACTAATATTATCCTTATGCGACGAAACAATAGCACACCAGACTGCAGTGATCAGCAGTGATGTATGTATTTTTTTTATGTTAAACAGAAACATTTTATCTCTGTGAGTTTTAAGATATTATTGTGAGTAGTCGTATTCTTGTCGCTTTAGATCTTGGGATAGCTTCTGTGTGAATGTGAGTTGATAAATAAATTGTGTTAAACAGCAATATATAACATCGCCTTCTCCTTGCGTGAAGATTTTGCACAGTAAGTTAATAAGAATACACTTGATAAAATCGACAAAGTGTAGTATAATGCGACGCAGCAAATGACAAGTAAATTATGAATGTCAGATTGTTTTTATTCACGCCTTTTGATTTTGAACAACCGTACTGAAATTAAATTAATGTTTTGGGAGCGACTGTTTGATATGTAGGTGCAGGGGGTTTTGTGGCAAACCATTTATTATTTAATGACATACGACAATCTATTTTTTTCATAGATAATTGTAGACGAACTGTTCCTTCTACTTCCGTTTACACGTGTACGCCGCATGGCTCGCGTGACAATAATCTTAGGAAATAAGCGCTGGGTCTCTAATAAACGCTTATTAGAGGATATACGGTAATTGTCTGCACACTATTTGTTTTCAAAATCGTCCATCTCTTCCCCTTAATAGAAATCAAATGGTCGCTCCCTTATGTATACCTCCGTGCAAAAAAAAATTGGACAACTTTGTCAGCGAGTATTTAATTACATATTCAATTTTTTGGCACGAAAATTGGCACAATATCGGGAAGATGTCTACAATTTGTTTGTTAAATGTCAATAGTTTGTAACTTCACCACCTTTCTCGATACATTGAGAT
>JAUELE010229410.1:0-12189 GCA_031471655.1 Diodora aspera | reverse complement strand
CCCCATCCCCTTTCAAGTTGGACCCTTCCCTTTCCAAAATCCTGGATCCACCCCTGATTTAATCAGAAAGATCCACTTTGATGATTATAAGTTTACAACAGACATCTGTACTGCATGTAGCCATCGACTTCAGAACCATTAAACAAAAAGATTGTTGCCAGATTATTGAGATTAGAATCCTAATATTGAGAATCCAATCTTAGCTTAATGTTTTCGGATAAAAGTGCTTCTCAATTTACAATGTAATTTGAGTTCAAGTAATGCTTAACGTTGCAAGAGCAGTATTTCCGCCATAATGCAACATGATGTACAAGGTGCACACCAACAGAAAATATAGTTCATATAAGAGATTAATAGAAAGAATTGGAAAAGCAAAAGATTACGATTTTAGTATCCTTACAAGTACAACAAGTATTCGTTACTGGGACTCTATTCTTTACAAGTGACAAAATGTCACTTCTTGGAATAATTTACAACGGTTTAAAATATATTTCATGACAGGATTATGACATTTAGGCATCTTTTGATAGTTAAGAATGTAAAACTTTTCACTTAACAGAGTATTTTTTGTTCAGGTTTCGCATCGCAGTTTGCTAGTCAATTTTGGTTGATTGCTACTCAATTGTGCTAATCAATTGTTCATTTATAATGATGACCCATTTGCACCAAATGCTTATTTTTGTCTGGAAGGGCAAAACTGCTAATCAAAAATTTCAAAACCAAAAAATACCCTGCTGAAACTGAAGAAAATATTAGAATAAGAAACCGGGCCCCTCCTGTCTACTACTAAAATAGTTATTACAGTTAACAGCTTGTAAAGTTATCTTAAAGATAGCAACACCCATACTGTTCATTTTTATCATCTCTTTCCATTGTTAAATGTAGACAGCTAACTGGTCGGCAAAAAAGTATGATGAAAAAGCAGCATTGAGAACGTAAAAACAACACAACACATAACACAACAAAAGAACAACACTTTATAATATATATGGGAACAGAGTACAGTACAAAGCGATTACACAACATGCAAGCAAACAATGTATTAACTTCACAGCATACAACATCAAAAGAAAAAAAACAGTTAAGTTATGAAATAAATAAATAAATAAGTAAATAAGTAAATAAATAAATAAATAAATAAATAAATAAATAAATGAATTACATAGTTTGAAATCATGATAAAACAAAGCAATGATAAATATACAGCTGCCCATACAAAGCATGTTACATATAAACAAGGACACTTGTAATTGGAACTCACCTTTTCTTCAAACAGGCTATTTTGTGGCTGTAATCATTTCAATAAATATGCATGAGCTTAGATCTGCCCAAAATTGAGAATATTTACATGTGGTTGTGTTATGATTGTGTGATGTTCATAATAACAATAATATCATTATCAAATGTCCCAAAAGTTTTTAACAAAATTTTAATTATTTTATAAGATTTTATTCAATGACGATATCTGTTTAAAAATCTTTGTGTACCTCTTTTTGCGACACAAAAAGTTTATAAAAAGACAGGAACATTTTTTGAAAATAAAGAATTCAGAAAGTTCCTTGAAGACAATTTTGCTTTTAAATTAACTGTTTGATTCACTACTGAAAACTTCACCAAATAGATGTACCGGGCAAATAAATTATAATTGCAAAATATGCTTCTAAATTTTATCAAATATAATATTACCTCAATTTACAAATATTCAGTCCCCAAGCCTTAACAGTACAATTCTTTCAGGTGACATTGATAGATGATTGTAATCACAACACACATCTGATCTGTGCATCACTTCACATTCACAATAACACTCAACAACTTTGTGGAACCTTGCAACTCTCACTCTTCCTTCAACACAATTGTTTTTTCCGTCCAAGACATTGTGAAGGAAATGCCACATTTACATGACAACAGCACTATGAATGGATAAGCCTTCGTGAATAATTCATTGCGCTGAAGTACCTCCTAAATTGACTCTACTTAATTTCATCAAACAGCTACCTTGTCAATACGGAGGTCAGAAATCAATCAGTTACCTGTGACTCGACTACATAGCTACATTGAAACTTGACGAGAGTTACTTTTCTACTGTTTACATATCAGCTTGTCAATCAGCTATCAATATAGAGGTATACCATAATACTGAGGTTTCCTATGCACTGTTTGGATTACTAAAAAATGTCATAGATAAGAAACGTATATATATATAAATTGCAAACACATTTTGATCGAACTTGCCATGACAGCTTTGACTAAAACTCATCAAAAATACTGTGCAGCTTTTAAACCAAATAATCAAACTTAAAAGATCTTGAAACAGAAATAAAAGTTTAATGATTATGTAAACACTATTTCTACATTACCGGTATATGTTCAGGAGTAATAAAACAAAACTGCTAAAAGCTCATACGTCCAAGTTTGCCAATGGTAAAATTAACGAATCTGCAATTTAATTGCTGTGTTACTGCAAGACATATTTCCTTTATTAATGTAGGCTACATACTTCACTGTATAGAGATCACATTATGAGTGACACATCAGCTGGTGCAACCACTTTATTTGTTCACTCAGTCACTCACTCAATCCCTCAGTCACTCATATTTGATACCCAACTAAACACTCAGGCTACAAAATCCCATTGTCAGATTATACCTGAGCAGAGTAAGAAACCAAAGTTAGTCTACTAAAACTTCTAATTTAACATGCTTGTGGGCAAGTACAGCATACCTACTACTTTGAAAAATGTCGAATCCTTAATACAGTTTGGTTAAATAAGTTGAAAAATGAACATTTATGGCAAGCAGATATTGAAATCAGGCAAGTGAAAATGCCTGGTTTACTTGCTCTTGGACAATTATCATTCCAAACATGTCCTGACCCCTGTGAATGAATACTCAAAATTAAGAAATATTAGAATAAATAAAAATATTTGGCTGTACAAATATCCTTTGAAATGTTGAGTTGAAATGATGCTTTACGTTGCAAGGGCAATATTTCAGCCATAACGCAACGTGATGTGCAAGGTGCACATCGAGTGAAAAACTAGCTCACAAAAGGGATCTATAGAAAGGAAAGTGAAAGCAAAACACCCCCATTTATGTCGCCTTGTACAGCAAGCATTGGAAGCCTTGAAAGCCTGGGAAGCACAATGTCAGTGGTGTCACCTTGGGAAAGTGGCCTTACTTATAAATGACCTCAGTTCAAATCACTAGCAGTTTAAGTTGTATACTCCATAGGGAATTGAGAAATGTTAAAGTTGGATACGTGTCCAAACTCATTGTTTTATTTTCAAAAAAAACCCTTTAGAATGATAAATATACATAAAATTATGTACATACGACGGATAATATACAAAAGATACAGCACGGTTGTCGGTTAAAAAGCCTCTTAAAAACACATTTTTCAGATTTGGCACCAGTGCCATTTGAGATTTTTCTAGTGCATTCGAATTTTCCGAGTGATTTGAAAGTCTCGGGAATCTCCGTAACAGTACAATATGCAAATGACGCGCTCGGATGATACTCGGGACCTATCGGAAAATTGTCGGAAAGTACCGAAGGAATGGCCGGATACAATGGCGGGCGATCTGCAATTGGAAACTAATCCGCTTGCATCCGCCGCGAGGAAAGAAAATATGGCGTTATTTAATTAGGCAAACACTATTATAATGCCTTATTTATATTTTATGGGATTTATTTCGCACAGAACGCACCGACCCTATCCTGAGCTTGGGAACACGTATCCAACTTTAAGGATAGTACATTTTCCCAATGACCGGGGGTAATAATTGAGTGTTTTGAGCATGAAGCAAGTATGTGGAGGTCAGGGTATCGAGTTCAGGACAGTATAAGTGGCCTAATTATTATTACTATTACGCGTGCTGCGATGATAGGAACTCGAGGAATGAAATCCGGAAATCTCCTTACTTGACACATATGGCGATAGTATTCGCATACAGACAATAGTGGTCAGTAATCTATTCACGACGATGTTTAAATTGACCAATTTTAATATTTATGGGTCTATAGCCTCCTTTTGATATTTTCTCATGAATAAATAATTAAATCTGGGTAAGTGGTCAAACTCAGTGTTTTCTTTTCAAAAAACTTATGAAACGATAAATATACATACAATTATGCACATATACCACGAAATATACACACAAGATATAGCATGTTTATCGGTTTTAGAGCCTCTGTAATAGCCTCATTTATTATGGGACCCCCATGCCATAAAATAGAAAAACATGTATTTCGAGCTTTCCGATAGAAAGCTGCATTTTTATATCGAATGCACATGAACTGAGGAAGTTGTTGTTACCTTTACAATTATTATTACATTGAGCTGTCACTACCTGTGTATAACAGTACAATGTATATGGGCCTGTGGCTTCGTATTCCGAATAAAGATATATGATGATGACAAAATCTTGTCAATATTTGTAAACCTTCCGAAACGTTACGCTTGCAAAAAAATGCATTCGGCTCATATTCGGAAAACATTCGGAAATATACGGAATATTCTTCGGTAAACCCTCAGAGAAAGGTTCGGAATGAGACTGGCTATTTGAAAGTAATAAATATATCCGTTTGCATATGCCGGGGCTGAGGGAATACGGCGTTATTTAATTTGACATACACTTTTACAATGTATGATACAGTTTATGTTATTTATTTCACACAAATAGCACCAGACCTATTTTAGCGTTCGGGAGCACGTATCCAACTTTAAGAGAAACCTTTTTTGCATAACCTTTGACACTACAACGAACACGAGGCTATATGCGCATATAAGCATAACCATTAAGAGTCGTCTATGATGTCTTCGTGAACCATATGCATATCAACAATATTTAGTACAAGTGTTTTTGTACATCTAAACATAGATGGACCAAGTCTCGTCAATACTAAAATACAGTAAAACATACATCTGATCATCTCATATCGCTTAAAAATGCTAAAACTGAATGCTTGGTTTAATGTTGTACGTCGAAAGACGACCTTTTCAGAAAATCGTTTCATGGAAATGTTTCATTATTACAAAAATATTTATATAGGGCAAAATTCCAGCGCAATGCTGCTCTATTGCACGTTTACAGTATTATGTATCAGTAATACAAGGAATGCTTCAAGACGAAACAAATGAGTCTATTTTTATCTGACGTTTGAATGATGGAAGATCAGTTGTGGCCATTTATAATAACAAGGACGGTGGAAGCAATTTCAACAGAGGGGTGGGGGCATCAGGAGTTGGTGCCATCACCAGGTATTCAGACTTTATTTAGGCCTTAAATAGGGATAATTTTGGACATGCTGAAAATACTCCAATCAAAATCGTAAAGGACCATTTGTAAATGTATAATATCATATAATAGCGCCAGAAGAAACTATAACAAGACTTTCAAAAAAACGACTGCAGGCAAACAAACAAAATTTAACGTTGGCTAGTGTTAATATATATTCAAAGGAGCGTTGTTTCAGCAAGATGCGAACCAAATGAAACTTCAAGAAAGTAGAAAGAGTTTTGATGACCAGAGACTCAAAAAAGGGGTTGGTAAAGGTTGCAATTTTTCCCTGCAACGTTTCTTTTGGACGTCAGTATAGTTCATCAACGTACAAATACGGCAAGAGACAAACATAGTACAGCTCTATCTGACTTGTATCTTCATAATAATAATGCAGTAGTATGCTCAAAGTGCTCTATTAGTTACACGGCATTTTGGCAGGGTGTACGGACTGGTATGACCCTCGACAATTCCGTATTTCTTGGGGCGCAGCCGAAGGAAATACGGAATTGTCGAGGGTCATACCAGCCCGTACACCCTGCCAAAATGCCGTGTAAAGAATGTATTCCCCTGTAGATCTTTATTTTCAAGTATATCTTCCTCGGAATGTGAGGCAAAGCGCTTTGCCATTGTGAAAACAATGGTCTACCAACGACTGGCTAGCCAGGCTAACAAGCTTGCAGACGTCAACATTGAGAAGGGAGACAACTCTTGACTGTATATTGTGATTGATTATGGCAATTTAATTATTTGTATATATATAGATATAATGTAATTATCAAATTTTTAAATGTTTTCATTTATTTGCTCAACTAAAAAGACAAATTAGAAACAGTCTGAAATCAGCTAAACCAACAAATAATGTTATAATGAAATGTTGTACTGTCCAAAACAATACATCAGCTAGAAAAGGTCAAGGTCATTCATTTGCCGGGTACACCCGGGGAACTTCTCAGGTACACCGTGCCGTACGCATTAGCTCTCGATCAATCAAAAGAATAGAAATGTATCTAAAAGGGTAATCAAAAGAGTCATATAATATAAACACGCTTCCCGTTGTTGTCGAACATAGATCAGAGAGTTCGTATGGGGTTCACGCATATTTATACTCCATATCAACTCCATAAGAAAGATAGAGATCAAGGGTCGACCACCTACGACCAGCGGGCCAAATCCAGCCCGCAAGCAAAATATAACTACATGTATCTTAATGGATAATTCCCATATTTCAAGTTTTAATGGCACTGACATGGCCCCCCGTCCAATTATTAATGCGCGATCCGGTCCGCAGTGGCAAAAGGGTTGCCGACCCCTCGTTCAGATATTAATGTTGATAACTGGCAATATATATATATATGTGCGCAAACGCACAGCGTGGCTCTACACGTTACAAGTCAGTATTTCTGATCCTTGATTTAATTATGAGCCATTGCCTGATTGATAGGACTCCACACAGCTGGCGTCAGGATGTTTTACACCCTTCATTACATGACATGAGTCTGTTTCAAAATACAACAGCAGTACAGCGAGTGTAAGGCAATGGGTAAACGTCAACATCCAAAACAGAATTCATCCACAGCTATCATGAACTTATCTCATTAATTCTAAACAACCATAATGACATTGCAAGTTACAATCTTCTTGATTGTCATTACCCTAGCAAAATCAAATAATGGTGTCGTCACGCCATTGCAATATTGTCTAAATGTATTGGGCAGGGGTAGCAATCTAATATAACCGAGGAAACACAAAACGTTACGTGTTTTATAGTGCAGAGTTATAGTTTTAGATAGTAACAGAACGCATCCAATTTAAATCCGTACAATTCGTGGTGGCCAGCCTTCATAACCTTACCCAACATTGCGGAGGTTTTAGTCAAATTGGATGGGGATTTAATCGTTATTGTAACTCCTCTCGTCAATACAGAGTTTCCTTATAAATATTTACGTGACTTTACGTAGGCTCCGGCATCTCATAAATCTGAAGCCTATTTCGCAGCAAGCTGTAATCGGCGCTCGTCGTAAACGCGTGAAGTGCAGATTATTGTGAGCTTTATTGCCCCTACATCTGTAGCAGAATGACAATTGCCTGTGAAAAGGATGCCAGCTCGCCGCTTGAGATGCCGTTTGATTACAACATACAAGTCTGCTCGTAAACAAGAAACCCCAGAACCCGTGGCCCATCCATCATCTCCTCCAATGCAAGGTAATCGTTGATATGTTTTACTTAAATAAAGCTCCGATGATATACACCTAGGGGTTCTGGCCTCTTGAGAGTTTCCCCAACAGGGAGCAAATGTGCTGACACTAGGGTTAGCGGGGCTGTTATGTCCCTGATGGAGATTAATCGCCTGATATAGCCCCTCTCCCCCTGGACCTCTCATCACGGTCTTGGGAAGCACTATCTAGCCACCATCGATCTCGGCAAAGGGAGGCAACCTTCAATACGTCAATCGCCTCTTCCTAACTCGGTTATTTGGGAAGGTTTTCGCTTGTTATCTAGTTTCTGGAAATGTGCTATCCACCACAGCCAATGGAAATTAACGCGGGGATCCGAATCAATACCTTGAAATGAATAATAAAGGGACAAAAAAGATTCGGGTGATAGATTACATGCCATGGGATGTTTTCAAGTAAGGTCTTCAAAGGCGTTAAGTTGATAATTTAGGAGAACTGTTACACCGGCACAGGGAGCAAGCTTTACCTTGTGAAGCTCTTGTTGGAAGTGGAACACCTCTTCTGCTGCACTACGTACAGCCATCTCACTCGGGTTACTTGTCAACATGGACACAACGTACCTCAGCAAGATCTGCAGCGCATTCATCTGAAAGTGATACATACATACTTATCACTGCCCGGGGAAGATAAAGGTGCTGGGTGTGGCAGGCAATGCATGTGTAACATGGGGCAGTGTAAAATATATGTGCTACATACACGTAATAAACTGATGTAAAATAATTATAATAAAAATAATACACATAATAATAAAATTAAAAATAATAATAATATGCGCCGAAGCGCTCGGTTTCAAATTAACACAAGAGGTTATTAATCTACAGTTAACATACCTCAAATTTTAAAATAGAGCAGCTTTATCTCCTAAATAGATAAAATAAACTGCCAATCACATTGTACAAGTGTGTGTGTCTCATTCAATAATGCGATATTTCCTTTGTCCCGGATTTATTTTCTGCTTTCAAATAGAAAGCCTCATTCAAAAACTTTCTCTGCAGGTTTCTGAAGAATAAATTAATAAATGGGATATTTCAGTGGTTGTCTATATTTGGCAGATTTGCACTTTCAATACACATAAAACGGCTGTCGTGAATTGGAGTAAATCCAGGGCATCTAAGGGAGTTGGCGGAGTCATATGCCCTGGATTTCGAGGATGTAAAAAAATAAGTATAACAGTGAACACGAAAGGACAAAGCATAACAGTGAACACGAAAGGACCAAGTATAACAGTGAACACCAAATCATCAAGTATAACAGTGAGCACGAAAGGGCCAAGTATAACAGTGAACACAAAGGATCAAGTATAACAGCGAACACCAAAGGGTCAAGTATAACAATGAACACGAAAGGACTAAGTATAACAGTGAATACCAAATTACCAAGTATAACAGTGAACACGAAAGGACCAAGTGTAACAGTGAACACGAAAATACCAAGTATAACAGTAAACACCAAATGATGAAGTATAAGAGTAAAAACGAAAGGCCCAACTATAGCAGTGAACACGAAAGGACCAAGTACAACAGTGAACACGAAAGGACCAAGTACAACAGTGAACACCAAAGGACCAATAATAACAGTGAACACCAAAGGACCAAGTATTTCAGTGAACACCAGAAGATCACGTACAACAGTAAAAATCAGAGGACCACGTATCGAGTGAAAAATAAAGGACCAAGTATGAGCGTGGACACGAAAAGATCAAGTATCTGAGTGAAGATAAAATGATTAAGACGTGTCTATGGCCCCAGTGACCCAAAAGTTATTACAAAGGATTCAAATTCAAATCTATTCAATGGTCCCAAGTCTCTCTTATGATCCTTAGATTCAAACATGACATAATGATGAAATATCTGGTGTTTTATGTTACATAAGAGTCCGTTAGAAACACAAAATCACGTAAAACAGAAAGTGAAACTCATGTCCTTGATAAATAAGCCTAGCATGCGAATAGTTCGTTCTTTTCTCTCTACAGTTCCCTGTTACAACTCTCTAATATAAGCCTTGAGCACATACAGGGCGAAATAAATCACGAAAACCATGAATAGATCTAGATGTTTCAAATTATACAATTTACAATGTTTCTAAATCACCGTTATTAAATAGCTGAATCTCAGTATAGCCTTTAATTATTAGAGTGTTGAAGTTTGCCAATCGTATAATCAACTTGTTCAAACGAATTAAAGCCTTCACGCTATCGCCCGGCACATTTGGCCCAGCGTTCTCAAATACTAATTTGATTCCAACTCCTTCTTACTTCTTCTGAGGAAATGACTAATCACAAAAGTGGAGTTTGCGGAAATATATGCAATTCTCAGGTCGTGAAACATTAATCTATTTTTTCCCAGCACAGATGCCGGAAAGAACGCTCCAGTAACAGTAATTTCGGATAAATTCCTGACTTTGCATTCCAGCCGAGGTTGAAACATGTAAAATACCGCGAAGATAAGTTGTTAGGAAAACATGACTGCGACCGGCAGTATGTTTTTGTAACATGTGAAGGTGCAAAAATTCGATTTGAAAAGGTTAATGTTCTCAGTAGATGCGAACTAGAAAGGACTTCAGAGGCAGCCAGCATCGACTTCGCTGTATGTGGTGTCTTGGGCAAACTTCAGAGGGAGGAGATATTCATACACCGTCTGTCATTTGTTTAATTCCATTGAGCACTGGGTCAGAATGTGATGGGAAATACTTTAATATATCCTCTGTTAATTATTACTGTCATCCCCAGTACGGAGTTATATATTGTCATGTTATCAGTTTTGTGCAAATAGTATCATGGGGAAGCTTCATGGACCTTTGATCTTTGATCCTGTAGCAGGGGTGGGGCCAGGGGGGCTGGGGGGGGGGAGGTAGTCTACAGCATCTCGGGGGGGAAATATAGCATTTCGTCAGGGAAAATTTCGGAGAAGATGTGTGTACATTCTGCATGTTTTATCTGAACATATAGGCCTACGTTTCCTAGCACGGCTATGATAAATTCCGTCTTGTTGTCATTACATATTTTAGATGTAATATTTAATACATTATATCTTTTCTCTGCGATAGCATTTATTTTGTTTGTCACAAATGTAAAGTTTGAAACGTGCTCCCGAAACCAAAATAGGGCTGGTGTTATATGCGTGAAATAAATAACATAAACTGCAAATCATACACATTCAGTAATGCCGTATTTCCTTTGTCCCGGATTTATTTTCTGCTATCAAATAGCAAGCCTCATTTCAACCTTTATCTAGGGGCTTTCTGAAGCATGTTCCGTCGATTTCTGAAGGCATTTATTTACAACTCCAACGGATGGTTTACGAAAAATGTCAAAATTCTATCGGAAAGCTCGAATGCATTAATTTCGTCTTTTAAGACCCGGTATTCTTAAAAGGAGATGGTGTCTTTCACGAGGTCGTAAAGTAACAAACTCGCTGTACTGTTGAGTGGATCCGTCGTGATACGTACATATTTTAACGTATATGTATCGTCCCCAATGTTGGTTTTCGAAAATAAAACGTTGAATTTAACCACGTATCTAACATTGACCATGATACCATGAATTTGTTTGCACATATTTTTTGTATGATATCTTCTTCTGAAGAAGACGTATCTGAGTGTGGTATCTCATTTTGCATTCATGAAAAGTTCTGTTAATCACATACCTTGTTTTTCTGCACATATCTAGGTATGAAGTCGCTTGGATTAAGAAATCGAAAGCTTCCAACGTCGTCGTTGATCGATCTGAGCAGTTCCAGCATGTGATCCGAGTATCGATTAATTAGCTAGGGAGAGAGGTATAATGAAATGTTAGAAGCAGTAGAATTCAACATTCAGCATCAAATAGCATTAGTAGGCAAACCTTAACACATCTGAAACAGATAACATGTCGTCGCAGTCCTGTCAAATACACGTACATGTATGTTGGTTTTGAACGGTTTTGACATAATCGAAAAAACCTTTTTCATTTTCAACCCGACAAATGAGATACGAGTTTTCAAAAAATTGCTGTATCTTTGGCATTTATTGGTCGATTGTAACGAGAATTTGACAGGACATGCAGGATGCATCAACGTTGCCATGTAAGGTGTAACTCGATCATTTGTGACCAACACTCGAGATACGAAGTGTTGATAGGACTGCGACGATATAAGATCCGGTTTTATGTCAACTATACTCAACTGTTGACGGGTGTAAAGACCTACATATAATTGTCCAAAGTCATAATGATGGGTATATAAGTAAGTGAGTTTTACTGTTAAATACTTATTTTGTAAAATGAACAGAGGAGTTGCAGTTGCATGATAAGAAGGCTACATGTATGTTAGTTCGCTGCCCTTTATACCCAAGGTTACATTTAGATGTTTATTCACGTTTCTAGTCAGCTTTAAAATACCGATGTGTAGTAGCCTACGTTTGTGTTCAGCAAGTCGCTACATACAACGTCAACAATCAAGCACCGTGTACCATCAACCATTATGGATATTTCATCTAACTGCTGCGAAAATTACAGCTGGAAAGATACCATATATGACAGGCCTATCTATTCCAAAGAGAGTCAATACAGGGAATGGGGGCAGGGAGTAAGGGGCAAGATTCGAGCAATAGCAGAGTGTCGACGGTTTTTTTTGTTTCGTTTCTCCAGTTTTACCGGGGGGGGGGGCATTTTTTTGGCAAGGACACGACCACATC
>JAUELE010229399.1:0-12190 GCA_031471655.1 Diodora aspera | reverse complement strand
GACCACTAGATGTAAAGCTTGATACACCCAACCTTTATTTACTTGACCACTAGATGTAAAGCTTGATACACCCAACCTTTAGTTACTTGACCACTAGATATAAAGCTTGATACAACTGTTAGTTACTTGACCACTGGACATAAAGCTTGATACACTTAAGGCTTAAAGATTGGTAGACTGATGCACAATCCACTGCTCATTCTGTGGCCAGAGAAATATTATTCTACTCAAAAGAAGTTAAGGGTCAAACCTGATAGAAACATTAACTGATATAATTGATTTGACTGTTTGAAGAATTGTCTGATACACATGACCTTTATTTAGTTTGTCCACTAGATATAAAGCTTCATACACACAACCTTTAGTTAGTTTGTCCACTAGATATAAAGCTTGATACACAACCTTTAGTTACATGAGTACTAGATATAAAGCTTGACACACATAACCTTTAGTTACCACTAGATATAAAGTTCAATACCCATAAGGCTTAAAGATTGCTAGACTGAACCACAATCCATTGCTCATTCTGTGGTCAGAGAAATATTAAACTACTCAAAAGAAGTTAAGTGTCAAACCTGATAGAATCATGAACTGATGTAATCAATTTTGCTGTTTGAAGAATAGTTTGAACTAGCCATATGAACATATTTGTAGAAATGTACATGCAATATTGTTACGACTGAAAATTTACCAATTACCTTAAAAGTCAAGTGAAAATTTAATGCTGAAATTTATTGAAATCTTTCTCAAAATCTTAACTTCATGATGTGTTGGCACAAGCAGCATTTGCACATGTTGTTCATGATTGTCACATCAAACATGTGCACATCGGGATGTGACATGTGCACCAACATGTTATGTGCATTCGGACAATACTGCTTTTTGGTAATAAAATATTATCACCGTTTGACCCTTATCTTCTTTTGAATAGTATAGAAGGTTGGTTATCATGAACCATGTCAGTCTTGTTACAATAGTTTGAAATAAGGAACTATACTGGCTATCTCTATTTTTATTAATTTAATACTTATTATTCAAGAATCGAGATCTGAAGCTCTGCGAAAGCGGAGAAAGAGTTATGAAAATTATGCAAATGACATGAATCGAAGTAATTACATTGTCACACTTCCAATATTTCCAGAAATCCACCAAATTTACAAATAAGATTTTCTCCAAATTTGAGTCCATCTTGATTATTGCAGTCATCATAAATTTAATATTGTAACGCTCTCTTGAAGTTTTATATTGATCCGGACATGGAGTGTCCAATCTGACAGTCCTCTATTCTGTGCTTCTCATAAACTGAAAGGAAAGCATTAAAAATGTAGAGAAACTTGTGTGGGCCGTGGATCATGACAATTGTATGCACAGAGTGAGGGGCAAGAGACATTGGCAGAATCTTTTCAGTGGTAGGTTCCTCAACGCTTAAACTGGTAAATTTATTTAAACTGCAAGTGAATATTTTCTCACTGCAATAAATACGAAATACTTTATCTTTAAATTTTCCATGACGAATTGCTATATTTTCTCCGATGAGGGGTAAGACTGCCACACCACTGCCTCCCCTGAATATTTAGGGGAACCTCAGCTTCATTGTTCAAAGAACCCTGTGGAGTTCCCGGGAATGTCGTTCGAACACTAGAAATAGGACCCCAGTGTCCTCATGCTTGCCGTAAGAGTCGCCTAAAATGAAGATCTTTTGCTCTATCTTTCTTACTATCGATCCTGTGTTATATGTGCCTCTTGCACATCACATTGCGCTATGGCTGAAATATTGCCCCCTGCAATGTAAAATCCATTTCACCCACTCTCTCATTGTTCAAAGGTGCATAATGTTGATTTTATTTTGTCACAGATTTAGAACAGGTTATTCCTTGGAGTCAAACTGGTCCCCCCAGTCAAAGAACAAATAAGATTTGAAAGTAAAAGCGCTTTATTGGCACAAGAAAACGACTCTAAGTGAAGCATCAAAACGGTAAAAAGCTTATCAACAAGAAAGAAACTGCAACAGGCAATGTATCACTTTGACAATGGAATGATACAATGTATCACTGTTCGACAATGGAATGATACAATGTATCAACAGTATAGTACATAAATACATCTGAAAAAGACAGAACTATCACATGTGACTGAGATCATCACAATACTAAAAGATCTAAACAATACTTTGAAATCCTGAGGTATCACCATACCACTGACTGGGCGTAGACAGAGGGTACCCCCTTCTCCCCCCCTCCCTCCCACCCACAGGCATACGAGCCCGGGGGGCAGATTCGGGCAAAAACGCTCAGAATTGGGGCAACAGCAACGCCCCTGCAAATTGACTCTACAGCTAGACAGAACAAATAATTTCAGTAGAATAGGATCCTCAAGAGACATATTAATCCATATAATTTGCAGCAACCGTGTACAACAAAATTACATTTGGGACCATGAGTTATCTGAAAAGTACACTTCGTGGATGTGTCGCTTTTGTAAATGATGTACCCTCAAGGGAGCTCTTTCACCAAAATTCTTGGCACTAATGTTTCAGGACAAATCGCACACAATCAGGTTAAACATTATATGAACAAGCGTCACAGAAGTAAGTTACTCAGCACAAAGAGAAGCAAGGGGTGGAAACATAGTACTGTCACATTAGTTGAGTTGGCAAACCTCTCTCTTCAGTCAGTGAGCAATTAATTTATGGTACAATGTGTCCTGCATTAAACATTCCATTTCATGACCAACAGTCTTATGATGTCCTTGAACTTCTGTAATACTTTATGTTTTGTAATGATCCATATTTCCAAAATATTTAAATGAGTAGGTAAAATGCTAAATGTTGCAGTTGGGAATATTTCTGTCAAAGCACAATATGAATTTTTAATGAATTTGTAACAACGCATACAAAGACAAGCAGCAAATGATATACATATGTCTAATGCATTTATGGGTCACAAAAATCACTTCCACTGATCTTCAATTTGCTTTGTCTTCAGTTTTTCATTTACGGACAATTATTTTATATATAAAATAACTGATGCCCATTTACCATCACATGCATAAAAATATCCTATTTCGCTCTATACCAATCATCATTCATTTATGAAATTTATCAGATATCAAAATATTTATTTTTAACAAGATTCTGAGATCCAAATATGAATGAAGACGAGCATTAAGTCTAGTAACTGTTACAGTTTCTTCAATCGTCAAGAAATCATGTGTGTGTGGGGGTGGGGGGTGTTAGCATGTAGCCTTGTACACTGGAGACAAAAACACCTCAAGCAGAGTAAATCAAAGTAACAGCAAACAAATTCTTTTTCTACCCCAAGTTATAACTTCCGAGGCAACATTCTGTCCAAATGTGAGTAATTTAGCATTTTTCATGGTTTGGGCAATCTTTCAGCCATATTACCACGATGTAACCGACATCACATATGGTGTCAGGTCAATCTCTCATCTCAGAGAGGTACACAGACAGGAGGCGAACCCAGAGCTGCCAAATCTGGTCGATCGATTGGCCGACACACTAACCACTGTACCATCCAATGTCCATCCTTTCCAAATGTAATATTCTCCTCCAAATAAATCCAATAAATGCATCCTAATTTAAACAGTAAAAGTTGTCAAAATGGCAAGAAAAAATATGTAACAACATAGAATGGCACTAAAGAGCACAATCACTTGACACTAAAAATACCATAAAATTTGAATTTAGGGGCCTTTCTATCATGTTATCATAATCTGGTGAAATGGTACGTAGAAATGCGCTAAATTCACTTTTTATCGTATTTTTAGTATCTTTAGTGCACGTGCTGAAGAGAGTATTGTATATAACATTGCAAACATGGGCATATGTATTGTCCAGCTGAAGATATATATTTAACAGCTTTATTCTGAAAGGCAGCGGAATAATGGAAATATAAACATACCAGCACATAGAAACAGGTCTTTATAAACTGCTAAATGCTACAAATGTGTAAATCTATTACAGTTTACAAAACAAAATAAAGCATATAACAACCAATTCAACAAAGAGGTCAATTACTCATCTCCAAACCACTGAAAATGATCTATTGAATATAGACAGGGTCGAGTACTGACACTAATAAACATATGAAACCATGAACACCCAGCACTAGTCTAGAATAAGCACCATATATGTGATAAGAAGCACCTTTGTACATGATAAACGTCAAAATGTTTGACAATATACTGACGAAAATGAATAACAGAACGGTAGTTGAAATATCACCAAGTGTTCCACGTCAATGTTGAGGGTCATCCGGAGATATGACGGACACACCAGATACTGACAGTTGGTGTGTTTCTCATGGCTGATTGAAATATGCGTGAAGCTCAAAATGCAATGTCAGTTAAGTAATACCTCACATGTACTTTGTTCGTATTTCATAAAAAAAAGTTTGCAGACAAAGTTTTGACCTATTGATCTCTAGTAACAATTGATTTTTGTCTGAAAGACACAATCTTTAACTACAGGGTAAAGTTGCACTAAAATCTGTGAACATAGAAATTCACCATCACAAAAAACTTTGTTCTCAATGGTTTGTCTTGCCTGGTTTATTTCATCTGTAAACATACACAACGGCACAACCAAACTACATTTGTTAATTATTACAATGAATTATTTGAAGTTTTACTGATGGCAACTGGCAGCTTATACTGACTAGGATTAGCGATAACATTATCCTGAGAGTTGCACATGTTGTACTTTTGCGTACAGTTGCTGATTATCCAGTCACTTGCGGGCGACACAAGCGCTCTCAAGACTATGATCGGCGTCATTCCCAATCGACATACGGTCAAACCGAAAAACATGATTACTTTTTGAAGTGTTCAAATTTTTGGAAATTAGTGATCTTTGATAAAGTTAGAATTCACAATTTGAAAATTGCCACCAAAAAGTAAGTTGAAACTGCTGAAGGGAACAATCAACATTTTTGAACTTTTTAGAAGTTCGAAATGTTGGAAGTATTACAGTAAGCTGCTAGTTGTCATCAGTTCCATCACATTGTAAGGCAATACAGTAAAACAATCACATACCAACACCCCAAGATTTACATCAAAATGAATACTTCACTCTAACATTAATTTTGAATGCTTTTTTTCCCCCCGCTGAAAAGCCCAACACTATAAAAGGAAGTTCAAAAAGAAAACGCTCGAAGAGATTCAACTGTCATGTTTTAGAAAAGAGTGAGTGAAATGGATTTTTACATTGCATTTTAGAAAAGAAAAATACTCAAAGAACTGGAATGATAAGAAAATAAATACAAGAATACTTTTTATTTTAAATTTGTAGCATTTAATCTTTCCACACAATACATAAAGCTAACTTTATCAGCAACATTCAACACACAAAACATCACTGTTTCTTTGAACATTGTGAAATGTGATATCACATTCCATGCAGATATTCAATATTTTTAAGAAATTAAAATCTTTCAATAACGAAGCCATGTCACGTGGTTACATGCACAGAATTAAATGTTTTCAGTAATCATTCAGCTATATCACCATGGCAAAGCAGGCACCAAAACTATGCTGAACCAACCCACCCTTTTTCTGTCTGATCCACATTGTAATGTTAATACTCAAAAGACTTGACAAAACTGCAAATCTAGAAATAGCCGACTACAGACCCACCCATATTCGGCAGAGGAGGCACACTGTTCAATATATTTATACTCACTTAAGGCTACATAAAAAGAGTACATGTTTTCCAGAGACTGGTGGCTCGGCTAGACTGACAACAAAGTTATGAACTCCAACAGTCATGGCTGATGCGAGGATGAGGCACAAACTTGCACCAGAGTTGAAAGAATTCAAATCCAGCTGATTCACCAGCACCCTCCTTAATAAATCACAGGCCAATACGAGCTACTGTACGAGACGGAGCCTCTGAGAGGGAATTTATCCTGAGGGGGGTGGGTGTGTGTTACAAAGTTTCTTTTGGGCCCCTTTTCTTCTCCAGTGGTCATCCTGTTTTTGTTCCCTGGCTCTCGGAAACCCCTTTTGGCCTCAGAGCCTGGGGACTATGTGCCCCCCTGCATCCCCCTCTCGGACCCCGAGCCTGGGGACCATATGCCCCCCACATCCCCATCTCAGAGGACCTGATATGAAATACATATGAAGTGAAATAATATTGAACATTGGTAGAAAGAAACAAAACAAAAAGAAACTTGCTTGACATATTCCTGTATAGAGCATTGCACATGTAAACAGTTAAGTTTACAAACATGAGCCGTACGAGTTTCCGGCGTAAATTATCAGCTGAAGGTACTTTTTGAGTGACTGACTGATTAGGATGATTTTCAGCAATCTTTCAGCCACATCACCCTGGTGTCCCCAACGTTACGTGGTTGTGAGGTACCTGGGATACTTTCTGAACTGCTTGGTTCTCCAGTTTACGTCCCAAGTCTTATGAAATCGGTATGTTGCCGATATCTCTCTCTCTCTCCATGTTGCCGTAGTGTCGCAACATGCTTGTGTATCTTCTGGTTGTAAATTATACCAGAAATTTGGACTAGAGCCATTGCAGATTCACAGCTTCCACTCACCATGAGATTAACACCTTGGCTACTCACTAAAACATGTCTCTTTGACCTCACTGGCATATTACTTTTAGAAAACATAAAAATTACCACCCAACATTCTGTTCTAGCATAAAAGCTTTCTAAATTCTCACTACATGAATACAAATATGGCAACAGAATATTCTTGATGGGATTCATTAAGTAGTTTTCAATATCTTGGTGGGAAAATTTGTTTGATTTACTTCCTGAAGTGACATGAGTATTTAAAAAAAAGATTATAAGAACTGAAATGCAAATCACTATTTGAGTATGTGCTTGAAACAATGTAAATCATCTCCAAACGTATCGCTACAAACAGAAAATAGTTCTAGCATCATAAGAGTATAAACACATAATATCAATTCTAAAGAGAACAAAAATTGCTTCAATACAAAACATTCCTGACCTTGCTTTGTTTGATCACAAGAATAATAAATATATATTTTCAGTATTAATGCTGGAAAAAAAAAAATAACTACTCCTACTCTGTGTCTAACCGATGTACCTTGAAGCTCGAGACTTCCCATCCCATAGATAATAAACTGTAGTCCTTTGAGCTTCTTACTCGTGTATAATAGTGAACCCTAAGAGGTTCCTAACCCAATATTTAATATACAGCAGGTCTCCACACTTCCCATCAAACCCCAGGCTTCCGACCCCTCTCCTGGATTTCCTTTCTATCCTTGACTTTCCAACCAACTCCAGGCTTGTGATCCTTCCCATCGCACCCCAAGTCTTCTGACCCTTCCTATCGCACCCCAAGTCTTCTGACCCTTCCCATCCCAAGTCTTCTGACCCTTCCCATCGCACCACAGGCTTCTGATCCTTCCCATCCAACCCCAGGCTTCTGATCCTTCCCATCCAACCCCAGGCTTCTGATCCTTCCCATCCAACCCAAGGCTTCTGATCCTTCCCATTCAACTTCAGGCTCCTGATCCTTCCCATCCAACCCAGGCTGCTGATCCAGCATCTAATCAATTGCTTTACAACATTTCAAATTTCAAACATCATGCCTAATACAATAACATTTCTAACATTATTTACCAGAAAATGTCACTTCATAACCTCAAAGAGTCTCTTGCCAACAGGAGATTCTAAGTGCATGATCTGTAACTTTAACATAGTTCTCAGACATATTTCAGCTATTGCACTACAATATCTATCTCTTGGTTGAAGCACTGAGTCAGTTGATCAGACTTTGAACCCACAACCATTAGAGCTAATGCACATCATCCTCAGCTGCATCATCCTCTACTTGGGACTTTATCCACTATCTCTTCCTGACAGGTGTCTTCCCTCGAAGGATGCAGCTGCAGGAATTCGGGGAAACCTCAAAGGATTGTGGTGGGCAAAGGAATCTGTCAGGTTATGTCAGTGCTTGATCTGGCTTCATCTACTGGGAAAAGTATCTGTTTTTCTACTAAAAGATTATATAATTTTACATTGTGCCTTATTAGATAATCTGTCATTTTACCGTAGGTCTTGGTGTTCATGTTCAGTCCTAGAAAAGAGGAAAAATAAATATGTTATTGATATGAACATTTATAAAACTGTTTACATTGATGTGAATGTCAATTAAAAGTTGTACTTTGTGAAGTTTTAACCATATTAAAAGAACTAACTGATTGTAACAGCAGATGCAAGGGCATGCCATAAGCAGACGTCAAGCAAAGATTGGAATAATTCCTGAAACAGTGCAGATGAAACAAGTTGGGCTGAGATGACGTTTTACATGGCAAGGGCAATCTTTCAGCCATAATGCAATGTGATATCAGGTGATATGCAATTTGACATGCAATGTGATATTATATGATATGCAATGTCATGTGCAATGTGATATCACATGATATACAATGCGATATGCAATGTGATGCGACATAATATGCAATTTGATATCACATGATATGCAATGTGATAATCAGGGTGCACACTAATGGAGAAAACACTGTACAGTCGAGAGATGGATAGAAATACAAATAAAGCAAAAGATCTCCATTTTGGTTGCCTTATATGACAAGAACTGGGTTACTGGGGTTTTATTATTTCCAAGTGACAGGCCCAATACTGGTTTGTAGTCAACAATTTCATATCGGCTAGCGTAGACTTGCTAATCGTGATCTAGACTGAATTAGGGCTCTCTAAAAATTCCACAATCGTGGAACAGGACTAAATAAGCTGACTCAGACTCGAACCAAACATACAACCGAAGAAGTTAACAGATTCCTTGGCAAACATTCTACATCAATGCATTATTCTGTAGAGAAATATGGTTTTCAAAACGCAATGATGGAGAGCAAAACCTACCAAATATCACTAGCCCAGCAATGCTCATTTTGTAAAGAAATATGTTTTCAAAGTCACGGGTGACAAAGAACATGATCCAAAGTGACATTTTCATCTTAATTGCCGAGGGAGAGCTTAAGAACTTAACGAACTGTCTTCAATGTTTCCCCAGCGTTCTTAAATGCAACATATTTAATTTTCTGGTTTACTTTTCGTACAAAGAGGGATAATGAACTTGGGTAAAAGTTATAATTATTCAAGCATATTTTCATGACATCAACTACAAACTTCACACCCTACTGAAAGTATTCGTTATGGATTTGCATAATTTGCAAATTTAAAATCAAGAGTTGGGTCTCCGGGGGAATGATCGAGAGCCCGATATTAATGACCAGTTGCTAAATGTACGCCACATTACACCAAGGTCACACAAACACATTATAGAGCCCTGAACGCACCGAGTCAGGTCCTGCAAATGAAGAAACAGTTGATTGCTGTAAAAAATTAATTTCTACCGTATTTCTGAACCAGCTGTTTTAGCTGCGTGAAGCCAGCAATGGCCTGACAGATACTGCGAGCTCAGATGGGCAAACAAAAATTCATTTGGTAGCTGACATTTTTCCAATTTCAATTTACACCTAATTAACCTGCTCACTGCTCTAAGTACGCATCCGTCACCGGGCTCGTTAATTAACAAAGGTGGAAAGAGTTCTCCCCGCAATAATCTGCCAGAGAAAATAGTCCCCCCACTGATTCCGCACCAGAGATTCATGGTAATTATATCAGCTTTAATTGCCTCTCTGTCTTAGGCATAATTTTTGTACGTGCCAAGAGCCTCGAGTGCCTCCACTCTTGTTTAAATGATTCATCTGCCCAGGATTAATGCATTTCTGACATTTTTTTTTTTTACATTAGCACCTCCGAAACACTTAAACTCTGGCCAGATTCCCACCAAATAAACATCTAAAAAAATAACAATCAAGGAAGTCACAGTACCAGATGGATAATAATTTTCTAAAAAATGCAACAATATTTCAGAATTACGGACACAAATGCCAAATCTTGTGTCCCAGGTTAGTGTAATGCGTACTGCACTTAGGAACAAACACTGAATGTTAAAAGTGTCTTGGTTAAATTGAAGTAATCATCTATAGGAGATTAATGACACTGGTATAAACAAAGGAAGTCTGTGTATGATGGTGTTTAGTTCTATGGTGGGAACCAGAGAGGTTACTCGGTACAAACAGGATGATGAGCTGCCTCGACACGACCAGATTCAGATACCTATTCTCGGTTAGATATCTATTTATCACTGATGAAAGAGAAGTTATACATTTATAAAGACAGTTTTAAATTTATTCTCATTCTTTACGTATTGAAATTTCAATCCGTTACTTTTTAGGAAGTGGTCCAGATCAATTGTTAGACCATCTATCAGTGTTCCAGTTCACGCAGAAGCATATGTGATTCACATGAAGATATCGACAAATTGTACAAAAAATATTTTTAATGAATATTTTTCACACTGAATTTTTTCCACAAAATGTGTCATTATATTCAATCGACCAATAATAATTATTTTTGCTGAAACTTTGTGCAGTAAACTTTGAAAGATTCGCCCTATTTTAGTTCGCAAATAACACTAGCTATTAAAAGAGATACTTTGAAGGTGGAGGAGCCACAAGGTACACACAAATATATATCTGACTCCATTTCGCCAAGGTCACTTTTGCATGCACATTGTGGACCCAGCACGGTCATTCCATGTCAAATCAACAAAAATTTTCCCTTGACCTCTTAGTGCTTTTTTTTCAAATTTTGGACAATGTTAGGGAGATATGGGCTAACAAATCTGAAAGGTCTAGGGATATTCTTGGTTGATTTGACATGGAATAACCCAGCGCGAACACAATCTATTTATGAATCCAAATGTCCTTGGTTCGAGTGAGCCAGCGAGTGATTTGGGATTTTACATGGTTTTGGGGAATCTTTCAGACACATCACCAACACAACGTTGGTGAAGGAGCTCATGTCTCTTCAGGCTGAAAGAAAAGGTGCCCGGGTGGGACTAGAACCACAAGCGCCAAGGCTGGCCGATTGCTGGGCCGATTGCTGGGCCGACGCTCTAGCCACTGCACCCCCCTTGGTTTGAATTTTACCAGAGGATCTTGGCATCCTCTTGGCATCCTCTTGGCAGAGCTAATCTTGCTGTATACAAAGATCATCTGGTGCGCTGTTTGACCAGAATACCCCCTCTTGCTCGCAGGTTTCACCACATCAATCATCCAGCTTCTTGCTCGCGATGTGTTTTACTCTGCGATAAGCTAATCATGACTATGATCAGAAATTCTCGGTACTGGATTCCTAGTGACGAATTAGCTGTATCTTCTGACAATCACACATGATCACATGAAAAAAAACCCAAAATTCTACTGATGGATTTACATGTACATCAGAGAACCTCAGCACAATGAAGTATCTCAATTAGTTGCAGGAAAATAGGATTTACAAAGCTAATTGCTCTGTCTGAATATAGTTATTTCGGACTATTTTTTTCATATTTCTTCTCTAATCAATCTGTGCTAAATCCAACTCACTCATGTAAGAAGGAACAAATTTTTAATGAGCTGAACATTTCACATTTCAGTGAGTTCTTAAAAGAAGTGGCCAAATCAACAATTTCTTGATCAGTTCTCCTAAAGCATTTCATTCTCTTGGTGTTAATACTTCTTTTCTCGGGGTACAAAAAGACAGCCCTGATAATTAAATCTGGAGATTTTTTTCCTTGGCTGCGCTGTCTAATACTTTTTATAACGGACAAACCAAGGACAGCAATATAGAGCCGTGTTACGAAGTACAGTCCTGATCAATCATGTATGTTACACAACTTTGAGATGATCATCCATGTATGTTCATAAACATGATACTTGAGGTATAAGGTTTACATCTGAAGTGTAATTCTTCAAATCTGTCATGTAGTGACCAAGAAATATTAATTTAACATGGTTCATAGCCATTATTCTGTGACAACATGATAAAGACAATAAATGTACCCAGCTCAAATACTGAAGGATCGGTGTAATGACCTACATATAATTGTCCACAGTCATAACGGTAAATAAATAACTCGTAAATGTTTTATGAAATAAAATGAACAGAGGAAATGTGCAGTTGCATGATCAGAAGTCTACATTTGTTTTTTCTTTTTATCCCCTGCCACAAAGTGGTAGCGGAGGATATTGGAATCGAGTCCGTCCGTCCGTCATTCCGTCACACTTGTACTCTAGACAGCTTTTCTCGGAAAGTATTGTAGCTACATCAATGAA
>JAUELE010229388.1:0-12190 GCA_031471655.1 Diodora aspera | reverse complement strand
TCGCGTACATAAATGAGTCTTATGTACCCCCCCCCCCCCCCGCCCGAAAAAACTGTTTGGTTTTATGCTTATCGTCGAAAACTTGATTGCGTCCCTATAAGTCGGTTGGCATGGTACTATCGACATTTTCAGGCTGTCAGAATAAATGTAACTGTGTGTACAACGTTTGCCTGGAGACCACTCGGACTGATGACGCCGAGCTAGAGGGTAAATCAGACAATCGGTAGGTCCAAAGCGTGAATTGTGAAGCCTAGGCTATTGAACTGGGCCACAAAATACGGGTCGTGTGGAATTGAAATATTTCTGTTGGGCTTATTTCTGGATTATCAGATGCCAATTCATCCTGTTTAATATCCTCGAAATGATTAAACGTGTATCCAACGCATATCTGAAAAACTGAATTTGACGTCCTGTGGATCTCTTATGAACCGAACCTTTGCCAAATGGTCAAACCATTATTTGTATTGAAGATCTTAAGGTCCATCCAGCCTTGTCAGGTCGAGATTAGAAAGTCTTCATGTTGCTTACTGTATTAAGGTTACATCACAGAATGCGCTTCACATCTTTTGTGACCACGACCACACTGGTCATCATGCAACATCATTCATATTCTGAGTACATTTGTAAAAACTAAAAGCTTCGAAATTACTCGCAAACCATGTTTGTCTTCCTCATATTCAGATCTTTTGATGTAAATGCATATCAAAGATAGTTTTGTACATTAGAGTCAGCAAAGTACGAGACAGCTGAAATCAAAACAATTGGACACCAATGTTGCATGTGTGAACCTTAGCAAACCGGAAGTGGGTCGCTTTTCCCATCACATACGATTTAATTGGGTAATCAATTCTCTTGGTTACAAGATACTTCAAAGTTCATTTCATCCATGGATTCCACTTCCGCATTGATTGACACATATACACGGAGTTCCGTCGAATTTCTGTCTCAGCCTCACAACGGCGGTTCTCTTTCTGAGTTGGAAGTAGCCACTTTATCACTTGTAAACCCTGTAAGATCTCCTCCCATGACAGCACACACTCCACACATAATTATTGATCGGCGAACTGTCAGGGTAATTGTGTTAATATGTTTATACAATTATAATGCGATCACCGCCATCTTATTAAGTACATGTACTTCAAGCATTCGATTGATAGATTTAACTTGAGGATGGCTCTGGGAATCCGATAGATGTCTCAATGTAAATGATGTCAGTTCACCTAAATATGCGTTTTGCATGTGTTTAGGCCTGGTTGCGAAGACAGGCAAAACGCTACTGTTGCTAGGAAGTGTGAAACCCGTCGGTCCCAAGTGCAAGTATCCTTTAGTTCCTCGAGCATACTACCAAACACTGCTTCGTAATTCATTAGCAAGCCTAACATGCTGGGTCAGAGGAAGATCACACTCGTAAACCTTGAAGTTATCCAGTTCCTTCTCTACTATAAGTGTTACTGTCCTAACATCAGTTCAACTATCTTCACATAAATTCATGCACATACATTCAGATCACTTTCATGGTTTGTACAATATTCTCTTGGGAGGGGCACATTATAGTTTTAATGTAAATATACCGAAGGAAAAATGCATAATCACTTAAAAGTGTTCCAAATAACCTCCATTACCAGGACCATAATTAATTACACTAATCATGCACATAATTTTAACATAACCATACGCATATAAGTAGAAAGTGTAACCACCACAGGCCCTTGCAACCGGTGTGCATCTTTTGTGTTTGCTCGATCTGGATCAACTATTATCACTGACATTGACATGATTGTGATCCCTTATTTTTCCCACTAATATTTGTCTGTTGTCTTGAAGTTGGATACGTGCTCCCGAACGCTATACTATATCTGGTGCTATATCTGTGAAATAAATAACATAAACTGTACATTATACATTGTAAAAGTGTATAACTACTTAAATAACGCCGTATTCCCTTAGTCCCGGCAGATGCAGACGGATATATTTTTCACTTTCAAATATCCGAACCCTTCTCTGATCTAGAGTCTACCGATGAATGTTCCTTTAATTTCCGAATGTGTTCTCAATACGATCCGAATGAATGCATGTATTTGCAAGTGTAACTTTTCCGAAGAATTACGAATTGTTTCACGAGTCTGTCGGAAAGTTCGGGATGTAATATAGTATGGGAGGCCCAATATAAATGAGGCTATTCAAGAGGGTGTAAAACCGACCAACAGGCAATATTTTTAATGTATTATTCGTGGTGTGTACATAATATTATGTATATTTATCGTACTATAAGAGTGTGTTCACTGAATTTGGCCACGTCTCCAACTTTAACGTTCCTCATGGTATATTCTTGACAATTCTATAGCTCTTAACTGTGAATATATTTGTGCCTGAATATCCATTGGGATAGACGCTAAATTTTATTTGCATTATATTATTAAATGTACTTATCCTTGGCTGACCTATTGAAGAAAGACGCAGGATCCAAAAATGGTTATGAGCGAGTTTCCATAAGACAAGATATGTACATGTTGTCGTATTTGGATCAATAGAGGTTCCAAGAATATTTATAAAAATTACACGTATTTGAAAGGAGATTTTAAACAGTTTTACCAAATATACTGCCATGCAAAAGAAACGATACCAAATGATTTCAATTATTATTATGTCATAGTTAAGCAAAGGATTTCAGTGTAATTTGATTGACTCGTGTCATTGATAAAATGTCCCTAGCCTTGACGGGATATCTCTTGGATATCCGACGCAGTTATGCATGTATTCAGTAGTCCCTCACAATGCAAAGTATCGTTAATTTTGCACGTCAGTATGTATCTAACCTGTGTTCATCTAGCTATTAGTTAAGTCATCCATTCCGAAACACACGTGTAGGCATACAAAGACACACATATACAGAGGCATACCACAGTTACACACATATCACAACAGCACACATAAGGAGGGATATATACACATACATAGACATACACGCACACACAAGAAGAGGCACATCATACGTACAGATACACACGCACAGACACATATACATACATAAACGAACACGTCTAGACTTGTGTCAAGACCCTTAGGCTGTAACTTTCCTTAAATGTATGTAACATAAGAGGCAGATAATTATTCCTGGGACCATATTTCCTTTCCTAGCTGTGCTCTAGAACAGTGCCAAGCAGAGATGGCTATGTTAGAGTAAGATGTTCAGTTTCTTTGCCTTGACTCAGGGTCTTGACAACAGTCTAGCACACGCCGAGTCATTCCATAAAACGAATTTGTGGGCGAAGGCATCAGTGACTTTACCTCTATGCTATGAATACAGATACCGGGCAGTTTTCCTAAATCTGTTGCTCGCCCACACGAAGTAGGTACAAGTATAATAAATTCTCATCCTTGAATACGAACAATATTCATGACAAGTTGGAAGTGAGAAATGATTGTTGCTAAACGTCGCTGAGAATAACACGCTTTAAAAGTGGTAAAGTTAAGACTTGTGAAACGATATAATATGTTGGATGTATTGAAGCAGAATTTGGACACGTTTGGCTTTGATACGATCAAACACTTCTATTTTTAAACCAGAAAAGGATGCGAAGGAAAAGAAAACTGACCGTTGGCCATGGCAAAGTCAGGCCACGGCAAAGTGTGTGTTAGGTAATACATTGAAATGATTACATATCACCTTTGTGGTGACAGTTCACGATGATTTGGATTTTCCAGAGATTCCCACTGGTGTATATCAGGTGCAGGTCTTGATGCAAGACATGCCACGAGTTCAGTTCTCTGGGTATTTGAATGTAAATTAAATGATGCAAACTGCAAATGAAATTCGAACCTCCATTTCGGTGCGTATTTCACATCATTGCAGCTTCTCTGACACGTAAATAATTCTCAATTGAATGTTTCTAAGTAGATTATTCCACCTTCAGATTGTAACGGCAACGTTGGCGGCCAGTTCACTGAGTGGACTGAGCACATTAATGTCATCGATTTACAACCAATATAATCATCTTGGAGTGCTTCTGTTCACATGTAAGGAAGTTATATACGAGTTTTCCTTGATTACAAGATTCCCCGGGGATTTGTCCTCGTAAGGACAGAGGCACCGTGTGACCAAAACATCCATGTTGTTATACACCCCTGTCGCTCTGGTGATTGGAAAAAAGTGAACGTATTACAGAATGGTCCTCACGCTGTGATTGTTTACGTCCTACCTTTAATGAATATTTCAAGATTGCTCCACGCCAAAATATTATAAAAACCCAAATTATATTGAAATCTGTAACTGCCTTGTCCTTAATTCTATACCCAATTCTCTGGTTTCTACAAAAAAACATATTCATTTAACTTCACCTTCGCAGGCTATCGACAGCTAAATGATATAAGCCATTTAACTGAAAGTTGCGGATATAGCAACCAACATAGCTGTACTCAGTTACTGTTATGAAGCCTCTACGCTAAACTTTTAAGTTTTAATTCAGAAAAAAAATCATGAAAATAATGTTAGATTCGTGTATTCCATGCACGCTTTGTTTGAAGCTGTGTAGCTCAATTTGCAGCGTCAGCAACACCTCATTTGCGCGTTTACAAAGTAGGTTAAGAGGCAAAATTTACATGTAATTGTATACCGTATTTGGTTACACTCCAATTACTGTCATATACGTGTATACGGACGTCCGAAAGAAACTATACCAAGACTTTCAGAGACGACTGAAGAAAAAGGGCATGGAAAAGCGAATGAAATGAACGAAACTCCACGTAAGGAAGAACATGTTGAACATTAACACAAAAGCAGGAGTTGGTAAACGTCGTAATCTTGTTTCTGTTAGTATACGTCGGAGGTGCTTATACAAGTAGCACGTAATGTAGTGCTCAGACAAGTACTAAATGCATTTTATCTCCACATATAGAACAAAAAAGGGCCTTGTGTAGTAACTAACACTTGCAAACAGAGACAACTGTTCTTTGGGTTATGTATTCTTTTAACAGTCACCAAGTTCGATATGTTTCTATCATAAAATAGAGTTTCAAGGAAAGCAGACTTTTGAAAGCAACTATAAAGAGACATGTTCCGTCTTGTCAAACACTCAAGACCATGCATTTAATCCTTTATCCAGTCTACTATACCGAAAGAGTATGGTAGAACTGGTGCTGCATAAGTATTCGTCATTTTTACCTTACTACTGCGAGTATTGAATATCTAGTCCCAATCCTTTTTACTTGAATTCCACTCTCAGTGTGTCCATTATGTGTTCATTCTGGAGTCGATCTCTCACCTGCATTCTCAAGTACGATTGTGACTGGCTTTCACCCAGATGTTCAGTCACTCCTCCCTCTTGCAAAACAATGGATCAGATGCACCGTGACTCAAAATGATACGCCAATTGATATGTCTTTGCAAAAGGACCCAACAAGAACAAGAAGAGTTTCATATTGTCCTGTTTCCTGGTGATAAGCACAAGATGAGTAGTGCACAAAAAGGCTAAGTAAGACGCATGAAAATGGAAGCCGGTTTATTAACAAACCGAAAAACAGGAGGCTGAAAGAATCTTCCTGAAACATTCCTCTCTTGATTGGGATGGTCCCGAAGTAGTCATCTTCTCTTCTGAATAAATTTCAAGTTTGGTTGTGCAGAAACTCATTACATACTTGAGTAAAACTATGAATCGCCCAGGAAGGCATATACATTGCGGCGACGTCAAAATCTATTCGTGAGGTAAATGATTAGGTAAATGAAATGCCTCTGTAATGATAAATGGCATTCAATACATTCCTCTGGCCAGGTGTCGGTTGTAGACCAAATTAGCTACTTACATACTGCAAAGTGTATCTCATATTTTCTAATTTTCTTATTTTATGGTTGGTGTATGATGAACCCGGTTTAATTACTCATTCTTTTGTATTCAGTAATGTTTCAGCTGCATCATCACGGTATCAGGATAATGCCTGGGGTCTGGTATTGTAGCTTGTTGGCAAGACCCTAGGCAACCGCTTATAGCCTATATATTGAATACATGACTTTGGGAGAACATTTCTTCCTCAAGGAGCACATGTCCTTCTAGTTCTCTTTCTTTCTTTAATCAATTTTACAGCATCAGGGTCTTGACAAACATCTACCGTTAATACGAAAAGAATTACTCGACACCACCACCTACGTCAACCAGTGCTTCAAACGCAGTGAATAAAGATGACCTGCTGTAGTTCTTCCATTACAGAAGACACATTTCAAGGTTATGATAGATTAGCGTTCGATGGAAAAACTCTGTATCAAGTGCACCGAGACCTGCACACCTTACAAGATGCTATTAAATTCCCCTTAGTACTTAAGCTCAACAATACATTGTTAGAGAACTTCGATAGCTCCTCAATAATATTCCACCAAGGCAAGAGGGGATTAGGCTGGATACGTTCGTCTGGAGACTGTTATGAAAATATTTTGTATACGCAAGTATTTAAGACGGTATTTCTGGGCATGCTCAGTCACATTAACTAGACAGTCCTCGGGTTAAAGATGGTGAAACAATTTATCAACTGGAATGTATCCATATCATGTTTTGGGCTTACTGGATTTTCCATTCTATAAATGTGGACACCGTGCACTTTACTACATCTTTAGAATTCATGTGCTGAAGGATGTAATGTAAACAGGAAAGGAAGTAACTCTATTTATTAAAGCAGCGAGCTGAAATTAGCAACGGAATCGTTATTCGGGTAACGAAAACCAGGCCGGCAGCGGATTCGCTATTCGCTATCCGTTTTCAAAATAACAAAACCTAAGCCTGCAGTACGGATTCGGTATTTCAATAACTAAAGTCCTCTGCTGGTATTTCAGTAATTAAAGTCCTCTGCTAGCCTGGATTTCGTTATTTAAAAAACGAATAACGAATCCGCTGTCAACTTCAGTTCGCTTTTTATAGCAATATATCGTTTCTAGTCTGACCGCGTCAGTGCCGAATATCCTCATTTGAGGTGATATTGAACACAAGTGTGCATCTCCGCGATCTGACTCACCTGACATTTGACTATACAAGGGCTACAAGCCAGTAATTGAGCTTCATCATCAGAATTAATTGGCCCACATAAACAGTTTCTCGCAGGAAGTGGGTGGTTGAATCTGTTATCTAATACAAAATCTATTCTCACACCGAACTTGGATACGGTCCAAAATGATAATGATAGAATTGAACGAAGCAATGAATGTGGACACCTTGTTTTGTCCGGAGGAAATCGAAATATAGCGTTCAGGCCCAGATTCCCCATCCCCTTTAGCTCCCCCTTTTAAACTTTTAGGCTATGTTAACACCAAAGCAACCCCACAATATTATGAAAACTCATTAAATGGGCTGAAATTGTACCACTTTGCACGTTAATTTTTCAAATTGTTCAGGAGGAACAAACACCTAAAATCTCTACAACATGATATCTTTCATGACCTCAGCTGTATGTTGTGGCCCCCTTTACACAAATCCGGGCGTTCTGATGCTGTTTTATTGACGGAACTAAACACTTTGCCTACAAATGTTGTAACTTTTCACTTCCTACGTACACAAAATCAGGACAGTTGTACACGCACGTGTTGAGAAGAGGTAACATTGCAATACCTTAAAGAAAAGAAAAAACACGTTTCATAGGTTAAAGTGTACATATAAAGGCACAACTAAATTGGCATCAAACCCGATCTTTGAAGCGAATGACGCCAAAGCTTATTTTTATTGGCTGTAAATAGCATCAACAAAGCTAGGAGAAGTTATCTCACACTAAATTGTTGGGAAGCGAGGAAACTTTGGTTCATCAATGCATCAGCTTTATCAGAAGTGCTTAACATTGTACAACTAATTGATGATGGCCCATGAACGGATCAGCTTTATCAAAAGTGCTAAACATTGTACAGCTAATTGATGATGTCAACTCATGGTCCATTCAAAAGACATGCTCAGTACATGATTATATATTTATGATGATTTAAGTAATTGAAGAGTTTTGAAAAAGTGACAAAAACTATTTTACTATTCACCAGTATTTTGTGCAATGTTCGTAAAGTATCAGGACCACGTGGACAAGTGTTTGATTCGCGAAATGTGAACGTATTCATGTCTCTAAGATCGCTGTAACGGCAGGCTACGCACTGTGGCTAGTAGTGAAGCAGCCATATTTATTGAAGTAAATACATGTTTCTGTGGTTGATAGATGTCAGAATACATATGTAGAGCGGACATGTAATATTTATTCCACATTTTCACAAGTTGTCCCTGATGTAGGACACACATATTGATATAAGTGCAATGTTTGAATACTTGAAATCAGTGACAGTTTGTATTAAATGCAATTACGTATGGCCCCAGAAGTGAAATGTGTAGAATAAATAACATATAGCCACATTTCTAGTGAATTTACGTTTTTGTCACATGCACAGATTGGGCATTAAGTTTCTAGAGTAGGGTTGCATTTCTATCAGGCATATCTATTTCGATTTAACGAGATAATTAATAGTCACGTGGGATTTCTTCAGCTTTCTTCACTGTCTCCTTCAAACACGAAGAAGCCAGAACAAAGTTTCATTCTGCAGAGCTGAATATACTTGAGTTAAAGGAATCCTTTTTAGGAATAGTATTCCTCATCCACTGGCGACCTTGTTGACTATATCTTCATTGATTCCCATTAGCGGAAACATGTCCAGTACCCCTAGCTCCCGGGTAATCTAAAAAGTAATGTTATTCAATTCTCTCAAAGGATTTCATTCCTCTGAACATCAATAGATTCGACAAAATCAGGTCAACAGTCTCGTCTATAATTACATTCTCGAGCTGATAGATCTTTTTTATTTACCATGAAAAGAAGGCCGTGATATCTATGCGGCGAAACCTAGCCGGATGAGGGATTAGACGGGAACGTCAAGCATTAATGTCAACAAGAAGAAGAGTTTTTTCTCCGTACATAATAGCATGCAACCAGACTATTTATCCGTCACGAATCTCACGACTGTGTCTTGCCTTTTTATAGTTCAGGGTCCCGTTTCACAAAGCAGCTTCAGCGCTAAGTTGATCGTAAACTCTTAAGATCAACTTATGAAACTGAATCTTAACAACCATTGCAGTTGACTTCAAGCTGTATTACCTCCTGTATTATGTCATATAATCACTACTAAACTGTGTTGAGAAATATGGACACATAATCGCCACATTAATTTCAAAAGTAATTAAGTAGCTAAGATTGATCTTAACTAGGATCGTTTTCTGAAACAGGGCCCTGATGAAGTACTAAACAGTGGTAGCCAATTCGTACACGGTATTATCAAGAGGCCAAACGGCAAGAGAATTTCACATTTTTTCAAAATATATTAAGCTTTAGTCGCTTAACTCTTACGCCTGTATTAAAAAATGACACTCTTAACGCATCGAACACCACCGATACAACAGAAAAGCGTGGTGTTTCAAGATACACCTGAAATCACGTTATATGTCGTTGCAGGATAACCTTTCTATACAGAAGCCTACATGTATCTTATACATAAAATAAATACTGTACTTTTCTCTGTAGGTGGTTTGTCTCACCAACTTTGAAAAACACATGTTTTCAATTAGATTATATTTTCCAGGTATCTAGGAACTGTTTAGTTTATTTCTTAAAATGTCAAGTGAAACGCCACGAACATGATGTTGACCTGAAAAACGATTCACATTCATATGACTTGTTTTGGCTTTGTTCGTACCTCTATGTTTTCTACCCTTTCCAACACCTTCGTATGACCTGTTTTGATTTTTGTCGTATCTGTATATTTCCTACCCTTTACAGCACCTTCATATGGCCTGCTTTGACTTTCTTCGTATCTATATGTTACCTAACCTTTCCAACACCTTCATTAGACTTGTCTGTGCTTTATTCGTATCTGTATGCTTCCTAACCTTCCAGCAATTTGATATGACCTGTTGTGACTTTATTCTCATCTATATGTTACATGCATTTTCCAGCATGCCCCTGAAACTTTCGAAAATAAGTTGTCATTGTTGGTGGGGATCTTGATGACTTGATGCGTGCACTGCGAATCACTACCGACGCTGACAACCTCAAAATGAGTCATGAAAAGACCAGGAACAATTGAACTTGAACCAGCGACCTTCTGATCTGCAAACAAAGGCTCTGTCAATAGATTTATCCTACTGCATATATGCAGATAAACATGTGCGTGTGTAAGCAGCAAGCAAAGCTGATTTCATTCAGCAGGTTCAATTGTAAGCATTTCTGAAAAACTGAAACCCCATGGCGATAGTCATGATTGTGTGACAAGCAAATGGAAATATTTTGTAAGGTAGATAGAGTAAAGGTGATATGTTTCTGTGCTTCACGGGACGCCGCTTCGAATTCATCCTGTCACTGTTAGATGTCTGGAGAGCAGAAACCACTCTAGTCGGATGCAACGGAATCTAAAGCAAATAGTGTGGCATGCGATGTTTACCAGCACCACTCAAAAGCAATATTCGTGAATCTACATCTCTGTTTTAGTGATTTTAATCTGGATTCCTCTCGTATCTAAATTAAATTTCACACCATAGGTCTGTGGACGAGATTCCTGACAATATCACGGCAGAAAACACACGTATCAGGGTCTACTTATCTTAATGTCTGTGCAAAAGTTTTTCTTTTTGAAATGGTACATTGAGTCGGATTTGTTTTCCTGCAGCTTGGATTGTTTACGAAGTGCTTTCCTAGCTCTGAGAAGCTGACAACCCACTTGTAGAGACAATCTCGTCGTCTTCTACGGTCATCTGATGCATGGACATACGAATCAAAAGTTCGATAAAACACCAGCAGCAAAAATGAGCATATACATGTATTATAATCAACACATTATATTTAATGAATGTTTCAATGCGTTGTCTATCTTGTTTTACATACATAGTTACATAAAAGGAATTTCAAATTCCGATAAAAAGTTGAGGCTCTTGGACAACGGAATTATATCTTTATCAAAAGGTACCCCTCTCGACAAAATTACGAAAACAGATGTAAGATAATTTCAAAACGGCTCAGCAATAGTGTGTGCTTGAACACCGAATAAATGATAAGTGTTCCGTGTTTGAACTCTGAAAGGTAAAGTACAAGTGTTTGGCAGTAACTTAGAGCCTCTGGCAAACAACTTGATCATCCGCATTCCTATATACTTAGAATACTGGCGTAATAGTGCAGTCAAAGTTTGATGCCCTTCGCGTGCTCTTCACATTCGCCCACAGCGAAGACGCTCCGATGAGATTTTGCTCATTGAAGTGATTCTTACTTAAATTTGACCGGAAATCAACCCCGCAAGGATTTTCGAAAATGATTCACAGGAATAGTAAATGAAGGATAAACGATTGCATTGGATTTCGTTTAAAGTGAAAGAACATACCAGGCGGGTTTTTTCAATGTTCTAGAGTTGTCAATGTATACGCCAGCACATACATGTACACGGAGAGCGAAAATGATATAAGAGGTTGAACGGTTTCTGAAGAGTAGTTTTAATTAAAGTACTTACGGAATTGACAAAAAATGTTTTTCTAGATTGAAAACTCGACACAAAGTGCTACGTGTTTGTCAATACGAAATAACAAAGCATCTTGAAAAGTACTTGTCTGGATTTGCTAGTTATATCTCTGTGATCATTAGAAAATGTGCTTTACATGAGGTAATTTGTAGGCACTTTCAACGTTCAAAAATAAAACTAAGTCCAAATTGTCATTGCAGAAACAGACTATAGGCATTATGCAAATTAGCCTGTAAAAATTAAACAAAACAAAATTAAAAATGACAGTCAAGTTAATTTACATAATAATAATCACATGTAAGTTGTTTTTTGAAGGGAATATGTTACTCTTACGTTCTTATATTTTGACGTTGATTAACTATCCCACAATTCCACTCAAAAATCACTAACCACTGACAAAATCAGGTAGGGTCGTCTCAAAAACTAAACCTGGTCGTAAACATAAACTGGATAGCTTTGATAAAGGTGTTATAAGACGGACTGTTTACTGTCTGTATGATCGGAAGATACCGCCGACATGCCGTATAACATATCGGAACCATAATCTATTTGATACTCCATCACAATATTCGCAGTTAGACGACCCCTGTAAACGAACGGCACGTGCGTTTCAGCCACCTGTTCGTACCTGTCGTCACGGTGTCATAGGTCATGGACGTTCACCTTGATCTACTTACACCTGGTCAT
>JAUELE010229377.1:0-12191 GCA_031471655.1 Diodora aspera | reverse complement strand
TGGGTTGCCGAGGTTGGACCGGGGTAATAATGCTTGAAGTGCTTTGAGCAGCGCGTAGTGCCGTATTAGCACGCAGCGCTGGATGTAGCGCTATATAAGACTCAACATTACAACATTATTAAAACCCCAAATCACTCACTCGCGTACCATTACAATGATGCTCATGTAATTTCCTTTTCACCATATTATAGTATTTGGGAGTTGCCAGAACGAACTTTCCTTTGTGTCGTACTGTAATGTGTTTTGCTCTCGTGAAGACAACGAATACATCTTCACCTGAAAGTGGTGTGATGATTCTAGCGGAAACCTATTAAATAACATGTTATTTATTACGTTCGTATACCGACTGTCATTTCAGAGTGTAGACTTGCATCTTGCAGACAAATCTCATTTAATCATTTTAGGTGTACACATTTTTTTGTCGGCATCGTGTGTATGGCTTTCGAAGCTGATACTTCTCAACAGCAGCTGATTGCATGACGGAGTGACATGTAACCACAGATGAAGTCTGCAAATGAGTATGTCTATGTCCGCAGCATCAAAGACATTGAATAATTCATGACGTTTCTGCATCCGCAATGCTTTACTGTGCTAGCTGACATGTCTGTGATGTTGTTTGTCTTTCTGATCAACAAATGTTTGCCAAGGTTATCCGGCGTAAATATGTAGCACTGAATCAGCGTGGATAGATATCGTGGGTCTTCCAAAACGCCTGACAGTACATACAGTGTACTTTGGGCGCAGGTTTCAGTTTAACGTTAGGGTTACCTTTGTGTTATCGTAAGGTTATGATTTGTTTTGTCATTTTGGGGCTTAAGACAGGGCAGGTGTAAGAGATAAGGTTAAGGTCAGACCAATGGGATGTCGAACGTTTTATATAAAAAAAGTATTATGGCTTTATGCTTTAAAACTTGCATTGAACAGGGTAAAGGAATCAATACATAAAACGAAATAACATTTGATAAAACTAATACTAATGAAAATAGGGATACACATTATCGCAACGACAATTTTGTTTGAAAAGATATTCTGTTGAACTGTGTCTCAATAACACTTCATTTTCGAACTACTTTGTTTTTAAATAGTCCTTAAGATATAATTTCGTTACTACAATACCAGTAGCAAGATACACTTTATAACAACGACACTTTTGTTTGAAAAGATATTCTGTTATATATTTTCGTGCAACCTTGCTTTTAAATAGTCCTTAAATATAATTCCGTTACTACAATACGAATAGCAGTAAAAAGGGCATATTGACGAGAAGAATTTTAGCTGTTAAAATTAAATAAGGTCTAGTTTTGTTGATTGTTTTCCGTTGCCCTGCAATTTGTATTAAAATGATTGCAGTGTAAAGGGCAAAATAGCTCACAAAGAAACCAAAAGACATCGATGGAAAAACGTGACAACCCATATTCCAGTTTCGTGGCTTTGTATGACCGACATTGAGTTACATTGTACTGAAGTCCAAAAGCAACGACACAGATCAAATTATTACTACCTTTATCAAGGAGTGTCTGTGTGTCACTGCTGTTCATCAACACGATCATTCGGTTCATATCATAATGAAACAACGTTCTCTTTCTTATGAATAAATACCTCTTACATAGCCAATATTCTTCTTCAGTGGTGTTCCAAGTTATATTCAAAACAAGTAAACTCTGCATATACACATTTAGCAGTACATGTTTATCTGACTTGTGGCGATTGAATTCGTATAGTATAAAGCAAAGATTGTTCAACAAATTTAATAAAAACTGAGACACGATGCTATTGGACAATTTAACAGTAGGTTTGAGAAATGATTTTTAACGGAAGACGCGCAGTATCTGTATTTACCCCTGCACCAAATCAGGAAGCTCCTGTCGCATCTGTAACGATACCAGCACATGCCCTGTCAACTCTCGCTGTCCCTGTCCATGCACATATACGTCTTTCAAACGAAAAGTTATCTCCGTACTACATTCAACCTGGTCTAGACCATCAACTTTTAGCACTTGCAGCGAAAGACTGAATCAGTGCCGCTCACACACGACAAGTGTTGTCGGTAGCGATCAGTTGCCCGTATGATCGGCGAGACGACGAGTATTGTGGTTCAGAATATGGCAACACTGACGATTTCAAACTCGTTTTCTTTTCCGCCAGTTTATTATGAGTGCACGTGCGAGCATTCCGTTGAATTGTGTATCGACGACAACAATTGTACAGTGTGAACAGTGCTTTAGTCAGTCCGTCAATCAATAATTATTGTCTATTTCCAGAGGCTACTGTTGACAGTGTCGGCTTAGGCCACAGTCAACAGGTGACCGCAGTTAACATAACCTCGATCATATCATAACCTTTTCGTACTTCATAAACCAACAGCAATGTCTTCCCCTTGACATATCATCAGAATTTATATTTATACTCTTCCAAAAAAGTAGGGGAACTTGGAAATTCAAGGTAAATTACATTACCACCTTCAACCGCACAATATCCATAGGATGCCCTGGCCAACAATGGGCCCTGACCTTTCCCCCATTAAAAATGTCTGGGACATCTTGGGCCGACGAGTGCGTCAAAGTGAAAGGCCACAAGCCACGCTAGATAAACTTGTCCAGGCGTTGATGGAAGAATAGGACAGACTGCATCAAATTACCATAGGTAGACTCATATGCACGATGCCTCAACGAATCAATCGGTATTTGGTCAATAACCGGGGCATTACGCACTATTGACCCAAAAATGTCAATTTCCGTTTCTTACCCATTGCTTCTTTCACGGACCATAACAGCAGGGGAAACGGTTTAGGTAATGAACTACCGAGTGAATTGTTTACTCAATTCCTTCTTTGTAAAGATACAATTAGTTTGGGATCAATTAGTATTATCATTAGTTTGTAATTGACCTTGAAACTCCAAGTTCCCCATCTTTTTTTGAAGAGTAATTTTATAAAATAAACATAATTTACGTCTTTATCTTCTTTCGTTCAGACTTTCTAAGTTTGTTTCAAGATATAAAATATAAGCTTTGGTCAGCTGGTTTCAGTTTAGTTATGCCACGAAACCGTTCCGTTGCGATATTGGTTAAATTCACGTTAAAAGTACATGGCAAGTAGATCGTATGTATTGACGTTAGCCCTGATTGAAAATATAAGGAGGAACATACCATCGGAGAGTGAAACATTGATGGAGAGGACTGTCGTGATTTGAACAGTTCTCAGGGTCACTCATCGGGCAGAAACCATTTCAATACAACAGAAAACCAATCGTGATGACATTTCGGGCAACATTTGCAAAAGCTTTTACCGTCTTGTTGAGACAGCAGCGTAATGGACTCCTTCCCTGAACAATTTCTATCAATAACAGAAAGGGAAATGTCCTTGAAGTATGGGAGATTCTGAAACAAGCATGTTCATGACACCAGTAAGCTTAAAGGCCAGGGCAAAGTATATAAAGGGCTTAACGCCCCCTCCTCCCACGTGTCTCTGGTGCGTATGCTAATCAGAGCTCTGACCAAATTTGAAATAAATTATTCAAAATCTCCTTCTATAGTGCACTTTCAAAGATGAACAATTCTACAGTTGTCCATATAGAAAGAAACAAAGGTGCCCAATAACTTACAACAAGATGCAGTATTTAATAAATTATGGGCCTATTCATTTTTCAAAACAATCTGCATTTCAACTGTTTCCAATTCAAAATTGTTGTCACTCACTAGGTAAAAGGCGTGGTGAAACCATTTCCTCCATTCACACAAAGCTTTAGCCAGTACCCATCAGGGCCATGAACAAAATATTGTATCTGACATTGTTTTCTCGGGAAGCGTGCCACAGATGACAGAAAATCGTCTGCAAGGGGATACAGTATCACTATCAAAACAAGCCGGAACAATGCGGTGGTCATTCAATAACTGTTTATTTGAAGCGCATGATGTTTCAGAAACGTTCTTGTAATGAAAACGTTTGGCAGAGAAGATTTTGAGTAAAATAAAACCTAGTTTTCTATGATTCAGTAATTATACTTGTTAATTTAAGAAAGAATATCAGGCTGACTCCAATTGTGATGTGTTCAGACAAAGGTCGTCACTTCTGTCACACAAATTACTACGTATCAAATGAAACAAATTCTTTTTGCTGTGGAATCCTGGCACAGTCCTGAATCTGAACCACGATAAACATATATTAAATATGTACACATGACGCTTTATTTGTCAATTTGCACACCCTTGAATTGATGTAAACAGAGATTTCCATCCCCGGGTTAAACCATTCGGAAGCGTCACGATCTTTCACATTGCACCACACACAAAATGCCGTACAAATTAGACAAACATAAAAGAGTTTAAGGTTTCACCAGGAACTGTGTCTTGTTTTGGTTTGTTTTGGGTTTGGGTAAGTTTTACGTGTTTCAACCACAAACAAATACAAAAGAAAAAACACCAAACACAGCGTCTAAATGTTGATATAATTTTGTGGTGTCGTTTTGGTGTGGCGCCATGTTCCGATCCAATTGTGCACGGCTCTACAATGCCACTGAGAAAACGATTTAAATGTCCGGTGAACATCTGTACAAATCTGAACTGAATCTGAATGCCTCAACTACATTATCAAACAGTGATAGGGTATTCGATCACGGTGTTGTATTAACAACTGTCGGATAATATTCAGACATAGTCGAAAATGGTTTGTAATAGGGCCAAGGGTCAAATTAGTTTAAAGTAGTACACCTGTGTACATCTACCGGAACAGAGAGAATACCGCGTTATGTAATTATACAAATATTTATATAATGTCTAAATTACAGTTTATGTAACATATTCAACACAGGATGCACTAATCATATTTCTTGTTCGGATACACGTATCCAATTTAAGCACTTAATTTGATCAACATTCCAATTTTGATAGCGATCTAGTTAAAATATTTGCAGGCAGATAGTTTTATTGCAAACGGGTAATATAAAGTGCATACATACAGGGTTTACTCTCTAATGAACTGTTTATTACAGTGTATTTGGCAAGTAAAAGATGCGTTTATCCACTTCCACCGTCGCACGATTGATAATCAATACCCGTGACTAAATTACAGGCTTTCCGTCCGTGCTTCGTCTTCGCAAAGAAACGTCTTTTAGCGGAATACCTAGGGGGTTATTCAAACCGAATTTTCTACTAGACAAGTGAACTGAATCATTGACAAAAGCAAGCATGTTTGAGAAACTGGTAGATTGATGTATACCACATCAATGGTATCTAGTGCTCACATCCACGCAAGCATGTACATGTATCGACAAACTTTGTTGAATCGAAATAGTTCACTATTTTTTAGCTTAACATTTGTACATTTCATAACGATACGCAATATCGATAACTTTAAGTAAAATGTCTTTGAGTTCTATTGCTGCTAAAGACTACAAGAGGCCATTTTGCACAAGGATATTTTGTGCTTTAAGAAACACAATGTTAGGCTGTATGTTTTTCGGGGCAACAGATTGCTGGCTTGTCTCTGCTTAATCCGTGTTTATTATCGTCCTCGTATTATGCAGTTACTCACACTGCGTGAATTCTGATTAATATCAGTACCATATTTCGTCATGAGGAAGGCAAGGCTGCCGGGCTAGATAATGAGTAAAGATGGATCATTGGACAAATTTGCAAGACAGTTCGAAAACAAGCAATACACATTGATGCGATTGACTCACGAGCGAAATAATGACTTAACATAAATTTAGTCCACTTCGTTGTTTATATATTATAGAACCACAAAAGAAAAACGTATTTCAGGAATTCGTGATAGGGGACTGCTTAATTGCAATGGTTTACTGCTCACAAGAAAACTGTTCGTGACAACTTCATACAGCACACAGCTGCTTGTGACTTTCACGTCATCGCATGAGGCATGGATGTCATCAAGACATTACAGTAGTACGTCAACTCGTGGTGTGAACAAGACGGTTGGTTCACTCTTACAGGTATTTGTGGGAATATGGGAATGACAGCGTTCTCGGGAATTGACTCGGATTTGTTCGCACTTGAACGTCAACTTCGGTTGTCCTTTCAAAGGTGCTGGGTGGGATTAAGATCAAGTTACAGATCAATAACCTGTATCTTGTGCTATTGTAGGATGGCCTATGTTTGGTCGTGCAACATGCAGTCGAGCGTCATCGTGTTGGAGAATGAACTGCCGATGACGTTCGTAAATGACTTTGACTTGAGGTGTTCATCACTTGGTCATTGTTATGGATCCAAGTATTTGATTCAGACATCTATGAGCCATTACCATTTCGCCAGGGACACAGGTGCATCAACCTATTGGACAATTTGCAATGCTTAACAAGTACAACGACGATATTCGTTGTCTGGCATCGGCGTTGGAGACACAAAATCTGATTTCATCAGCGGAGATAACCCTTCTCGACAGCTGCCTGCGCCAATTGATATGTCGGTTAGCCCAATAGAGACGGCTTTGACAGGAGTGTGAGGACAAGACTACGGACTGGACGGCGTCACGACAGACAGTGATGTGTAAGCCGACGCCTTCCTATATCGTCTCTGATTTGGCGTTAATGCGATTCTGGCGTCCCCCGAGCCGTCTGGAAATGAAATGTGTCTCACTGATGACGGCAAGATATAAGTAGGTCGTCCTTATTTTTGGTTACCGTGTGACGATCACCACGACGCATGGAATCGCTCATGGAGACGATAAGTGGTTGCTATGTTGGCGTTACAATAGTACTAGTTGGTCATATATGAGACGTCGATGGCTCTTTCCTCTTGCTGACCGAATAATCTGTGCACGCCTGTTTGCCGTTGTAAGTGAATCGAAGTGTATAGGTTTTAAATCGTCATTATGTAATTGTTGGACAGTGAAAAGCAGGTACGTGTATCTCAGTTTGGCGTGTCAGGTGCTCTGATGTCTCCAATGTCAATTAGGGATGCTGCATTTGTGTGGCAGTCTCACTAAATGATGAATTCATTAATACAGTGTTTTTTCGCGGTTCAGTTTATATATGTCACTTGTTCAAACTTAACTTTACTGTGTTACCTTACAGTTTTAGAAAACATCACGATTAAAAAAAACGAAGTTAAGAAACTCTGTGAAACGAAGTCTTTGGAAAGCATTTGGGCGGTCGAACGCTTACACTACAGACAGGACTAGTATACATGTACCTCACACAGAGACACTTAGGTTAGTTACGTCCACCTCGAGGACAGTAACTCTACTCTCAGATTACAGGTATCTGTTTACGCGGCCCCAGGTAGAAGTTGTGACTTTGTAGTTGTCAACCGTAAAGGTTCCTGCTCCAAAGAGAGGCGGACACATTGTGTGAGTTATGTTGGATGTGGATTCATCTTGGTATTTAGCAATAGTTCGGCCATATCATCGGAGTATCGTCAACATCATATCTAAGCCTGAGTTCCATTTTCTGACCAAACGAGGGATCGCGGTGCGGGACTGTAACTCACAACTGCGAGGTTGCGGGACCCATACGCTAGCAAATGGGCTATCTTACGCCCCAAGAAAACATTATGGTTGTCCTACTAGCCAGGACCATAACAATTGTACTTACAGCATACTGTGTTTTGGAGTTCTATATGGAAGGACTTGTACATGTATAAGACAAAAACTCATGTTTCGAGGCGCATGCGAGGGTGAGCGAGTGGTTTTGAATTTAAAGTTCTTGCCTGTCTTTCGACCATATCGCCGAAGGGACACCTACATGTACCAATCTCCAGGTTGAAAAAATCTATCCGGGCGGGATTCGAACCACAACCAGCAAGTGTGACAAGTTACCACGTCGACGAGCTAACCACTGGAAAGTTGGCATTCTGACAACGAGTGTTTTGGTGCAATACAAAGTGCAAGAACCGAGTTAACCCAAAAGTCACATTTTCGTTTTCAAGCCTTTCTACATTTTGCAAAATACTGCTTCACATAAATAATATCTTTATAATTAAGAATCTACAAAAACTGTGGATTGAATTGAAAATTAAATTAGCTGTGTGTACTTTACTACATAAAGATGCATAAGTTTGTATTTAATCTTGTCCAATTGGATCATCAAAAGGGCATCATTTCTATTAGGATTGGGTATCTTGGTTATGTTTATCGATCATGCGGGCAGGAAATATTTGAATTCAAACTTAAAATGCTGAAAAAGGGCATTGGATATTTGGAATGATGTTATCAAAATACTGATCAAAATTGAAAGTTTCTAAAATGAATTGCTTGGTTATATTAGCTGTTTAATTTCGCGAGCGATTCCAAGGAAACGTTATCTGATTCTATCATCTCTCCACTCAACTTAATCTCTTCACAGTACAGTGTTCTCAATTACTTAAACTTGTTTAAACACTGTGCATTGTATAACACCGAAGACTGTATATTACTGAAATATCGTCCAATGCACTGATCATCAAACAAAGCCACAACAGGTCACTCACCTTTGAAGAGTTCATACACCCACCGAGGAAACTTCTTCGACATGTTGGTATGTCAAAAGTGGTAATGTGATCATTTACGTACATGCGTACCATGACGTTTTGGCTGACATTTTCCAAGTTACATTGTTTTAAAAAATACCACTGTTTTCGTGATGAGACTGGAAAGTCGCCTTTGTCTTTGAACTGGGACCAAAGAGATCCCCAGATTAATAGACAGTTCACGTAATAAACATATAATTATTACTTTGTTGCAATCATCTTTGCTGTTCCGAGCAAATACAGGAAATGGACAACTGTTTGTCATAGACAGTTGCTTGCTTAGTGCTTCTTACTAAGTGTCTGACACCTATTCAAAATGTCTTGCAGTTTCCCTATCATTCAATAACCAGCCATGTGTTCTCACGGAAGCTTCGTTTTACTTGTACATTTTGACCGTACCGGAAGGCTTTCAACACTGAGAACATGCCACATTATTCAATTGATTAGATCAGAAATCCTGGTTCCCATTTGTGTCGAATTCAAAGGAAGATTAATTCGTTTATACCCTGTTTCAATCGTGAGAATAAAAACAGTCTGATTCGATAAATGCTGAATTTGTCGCGCATAAAGACCCGTAAATCTTAACACTAAGTCCCTGTCTGTACATTACATTCACTTTTATGTAGCATTCTCTTCGTGACAAGAATTTATATGGACATTACTGAAAGAAACATTTTGTTTTATTTCACTGATCGTTTCTTTGACTAGGTGTTTCAACACTTCTTCACTGGGCAATCATTAACTCATTTCCAAAGGTGAACGACATTTGACTAGGAAAACGTTACGCTTTGTTTAAACACATTATATATTAAACAATTACCTGACAATAATGACCATGTGTTTCTATTGATGATTCCTCAGACGAATATTCCACTTTTGTGAAAGAATTTTAAGTTATGATAACACACAATATATTGTTTATTAAAGACGAATATTCCATTACCGGGAAAGCATTTAGGTCCGTCACTAATATAAGACACATTATGAAAACACATATGATATTGCTTATTGAAACGTGCTCATGAAGGTTAACTGTTACATGTATGTGTTTCGTGCCGACGAATATCCATTCACATTAAATTTAGGGAAAAAATCTATTGATTGTTGTTTAGTTCTGTGACTTCTATTAAATAGAGAAACAGAAAATGTTGAAGAAAAACAGACTGGAACATAGCATTTTGTTTCTGTGACATTTTTTCCTGCGACTATTTTGTCTCCAACCTTATTGTGGTCACAGGAGCGCGATGACTGCTTACTTCGTATGAAACATAATTTCAATTTATTCATAAAATGTATCTTCAAACTACTAATATCTTGTTTGCAAATATTCATGTATTTATTATCATTGTGCCACAAACGCAACACATAAATAACCAAGTTTCGCCTACAAAGCTTCTCAAGGCCAAAAACATTATAATGGCGATGTACACTATTATTTGAACGCCTGTGGTCACAGATGTAATCAAGGAGACTGATTATTGGGCACTACATAACACTTACATAGAGGTTATTACCGGAGTGTGTTTACATATTGTCGATATCCACATTGTATTATGCGAGCCTTGGCGAGAATAATACTTAGTGTTTATTCCTAAAGCAGACTATCGACGATAATGTAAACACACTCGGGTAATAACTTCTTTATCATACTATGTCATTCTTATTTTTATCAATAACACCCCTATTTCCAACTTCCCGTACTTGCCCCGACGGATATCGAAAAATATCTGCAGGCTTTATCCTGTGGAGAAACCACCACATTGTATGATACATGTTTTTACTGGAGATACATTTTTCTGTATCATTTTGTAGTGCAGTTGACGACGCCTAAACATCAGAATCCAGTGAAACAAACGCTTTCCCGTCACTTCACCCGAACAAAGAGGACGGTAAACAGATGTGTTCCAAGATGAAAAATGTGATATTGTACTATCAAATAAAAGTTGACAGTACGTGACAGACAATTGGATTTGCACAAGGGTCTGAAAAATATTGATGCTCTCAGGTGCAGGAGTACACGAAAAACTATTTCATGGCATCATAATCAATTACAACAGGCTTCTTGCAAATATAACTCAGTTCTTACGTTATATCATAACATAATACTGTACAAAAACCTGTATTGTTATCGATACGACTGGAAAGGTGTAGCACCTATTTCACTGAACTTATATGACTGAGCTACCATAATGACCACAACATATTTTCTATTTTATCGACACTTTCTACATACAAATCTTTTCCCTTACTCCATGACAAATGTTTTAAAACGACGATAAACCACCAGAAATCGGCCGAATATTTATGTAAGCACAGATTACCAAAATATATGTACTTTTACCAGAATCCAATACAGGGTTGCTTTTTATATCTTGCCCAACATATTATCTACTAATATTCACACAAACTTCAACTATAAACTTGTGATGCTATTTTTAAGTGACCGTATGCAGTGGAGCCCTAGATAAATCAAATACCTATATATATACGGAAGGGGGATTGAGTATTATCAGTCAAGACAAACAACATTTATATTGCAACAGTTTAAACGGGTAACGGTTGTCAGATCATAGGAACAAAGAGCAGGTAAGTTTGTACTGTACTTACCTGTACGCTGCATCTAACAACAGTACAGTTTGTCTTACAATCTAGTGAGGTGAGGTGCTCTAGATCTCTTGCAACGTACATTGTATGCATGTCATGAGCTTGAGAAGTTAAGCAGCGATGAAGCGACTGTAGTAGTTGGATGGATTATCGGCTCTATTGGTAAAGCTCATATGCTTTCAAAGGTTCGCCCTGCATCACACTGAGGCCCTGACATTGTCAATGGTGTCACGTTGGATGAGTGGCTTGGCTCGCAAATTGCCTCAATCGATCAAGCTGAAATCGGATACCTGGTCGGAAAGTAAAAGCAACTGTGAAAGGTAACCTTTAGTGCCTAACCAGCAACTTGGGTTGTATAGTGCCTGTGGAAATAAGAAATGTTTTTGACTGTACAGTGTTCCTATGTGGTGATAATTGTGGACCGTTTTGTGTATGGCCCTTGTTGCTGTGAAGTTTGTCAAGATATAAGAGTTTTCATTATTATCTCCGACCAGAGAATAATAAAACTACTGTCTAATCCCATAAAACCGGTTTTTATTTAACAAACGATTTTTGTTTCTTGAGCATCAACAATGGCGATTTCCACTCTTGACATATGCGGCCTGAAACAAGACACTGGCCCACACGCTACCTCTCATTTCCTAAACAGCCACAAAATAAGGTTAAAGTAAGTAGGACCAACATAAACTCTCAGGTGTCATCAAGACGAATAATCTATCTAGACGAAGTGTCCGTGTGTAATGCAATCGATTGTCCGTCCTAGCTTTCATTTAGAAGTGCCCGAAATATAAACCAGCTACTTAGCAGAGCGAATGAAGGCAAAAGAAACTGCACCTGCTCCGGGACCTTGATTCTGTGACGACGTCAACAACAAAATTTGTAAATGCCATCGTCCGTACTTTTAAACAGTCACCCGATAGCTTCACCGAAAACGTTCAGAAAGACGGATCATTTCGGACACATTTAATGACGATCTGTGGGGCGTGATATGGCGCAGTGGTTAGCAAATCGGTCCAGCAATTTGTCAGGCTTGGCGGTTGGGGTTCGGGTCCAGCCGGGGAACCTCACTTTCAGTCCGGATTTGGTGACCTTAGGTTGTGGTGATATAGCTGAAGAAATGTTGAATC
>JAUELE010229366.1:0-12193 GCA_031471655.1 Diodora aspera | reverse complement strand
CGACAAGAAATGCGCACATGAATTGGGTCACGGCGGGGGAAGCAAGGCGTAAACCAGTTTGTCTCAACTCTGTACTTTAATATATGTGACTCTGCGCCGATTATCTTCTATTTTGAAGATGTTTCTTGTTTTTGTTCTACCTACTTTCGTTTGATTTTACACCCAGAAATGAATGTCAGACTTTTATATCATGCATCAGTATGCTGTGTTCATGCTAAATCTCTAGATAACAATGTTGGACTTAATGAAAGAAAGTGAAAATTAAAAATTTATTGAATTAGTCAAAGGTGAAAGAAATGAAAATTGTGCAAAATATACAGAGAAAACTTACAGAGAAAGAATAAAAGGGTATCAAATATGAACAAAATCCAGTTAAACAGGTCAAGCAAGAATCTGCTGACATTTGAAACCCCAACATTCTAAGAGCATGCAGTTGTTATGTATGCACACTTGGTTAGCTAGTAGATGCTCCCATAGTATCCAAGCTGGAATTGTTATTAATCCGAGATCTTTATTCTTCTGGAGCGTTATATCTCTGGCACGACCTACTGGTATATTACCTGTAAGTTAATCCTGTGAGTGGAATGAATCATACACTTCTGACACCAATACTGTCAACTTATGGTTCACTGTGTCACGTGGGTGTTGAGTAGTGTTATAGGTGCCAACTTAGTCACTGGCCTTGGGATTGTGGGTTTGAATCCCTATTAGTGTAAGATTTGTATCAGGACCTTTATTACCCTTGAGTACCAAGTGGATTTAATCCTGTAAGTATAATCCTACACTTCTGACACCAATTCTTTTTGTTCGCTTTCACATGGGCACAGGATAGTGGGGTAGGTGCTGGCATAGTCTGAGGTCTGAATCTCGCAAAAGTAAACAACACCGTTGGGCTTCCGGGGAGTGACATGGTGTCACTTGGATAGAATAGGGCCTCAGTAACCCAATGTTTGCCGTACAAGGCGACTAAAATGGGGATCTTTTGCTTTTTCTTTTCTTTCTGTCCCTTTTCCTGATGTGCCTCAGGCACATCACATTGCGCTAAGGCTGAAATATTGTCCCCTGCAATGTTAAAATCCATTTCACTCACTCACTATCTAAAGTAGACATTATTTATTTATTTTAGTATTACATATCCACACGTTTTGACCATGAGACTCGGGGTTTTCAATCAAATCTCACGTTTTCATGATTAATTCTCACCTGTTCGTTTTGATTAATTTTTCTTTTCATCGATCTTTCCATCCCTACCACCACACACACTGATACTCCTATCTTTGCCCTGGACCGTACCCAGTTTAACACAAAATCTCATGTCTTTTTTGTTTGTTGACAGCTCTGCTTGTAATGTTGTACCAGAGAAAATTTCACTCCAATGTCCACTCATTTTCTCCATGACAACTTTCATCTGAAATGTAAAATATAAACTCTGATTTTGTGTTTGCTCAAAGCTTAACGAATATTTGTAAAATCACATCCTCAAAAGAAGTGGAGGGATGAAACATACTATATGCAGAAAGGGAGTAGTTTAGAATTAACCAAACATTGGTGCACAATTATAACTGAAATCTTTTGTCTTAGCGGTGTGTATTCAAAACAAATTTATTTGTCAGAAGGAGTAAAATATGTTGCTGGAAAATCCATTAAATGTTTACACTGAAATCTAATGCATTTCCAATTTTTAGCAATTTCCTATTTGAGGGTTTAGGGAGCAGTAAAATATGGCTATAGCAGTTCAGCAGTCGGTGAATGAATTTTCCAGGTGTATAGTTTTACCTGAGAAACACCTGAGGTTTTTACCTGTAAAGTCACTGCTCTGCAGATAACAAGGGTCAGTTTTTGGCTTGCGTCAGCAATATTTCCATTCCCCGTAAGCAATCAGGCATGTTAGGATGTTTGTAGAACACCTTCTCTTGACACTAGCTGTTAGGAATGCGCTTTCTTTTGTCATGGAACACATACATACATGTAAAAGAGCGCATTATTCAAAATTATGCAAAAAGTAGCAAGGCGTGGGTCAAACTTGATATCCTATCAATTACCTGGCATAGTATACCTGTTGTAAATAATAGGTAATTGCAAGCTGTTGTGTAGTATTTATGTCAGGTTCAGTATTCAGATTGAAAATTCTTTTCTGGAGGTTATGTGAGGTGGTTGTACTCAGTTGTTGTTACTGGAAATTAAAAAGTTACTGAACTCATCTCAATTTGATTTTGTTTCATCACAGGTAAGTTAAGCACAATTGTGCAAGTCTGGGAAATGGTTCACAAATTCATTTCAGTGCAAAATACATCAGTTTCAGTATCTTGTGTTGTATTCTTGAAGAGAGTTACGGGTCGGGCTTTCAGGGAGTTTCAAGTAAATAGAATAGGGGACAGTAACCCAATGCTTGTTGTAAAATGCAACTTAATTGCAGATCTTTAAAAAATTGCTTTTTAACTTTTCTTTCTGTTGCTTTTTGAACTGTCTTCTATTTGACGTGTACCTTGCCCATCATGTTGCGTTATGAATGAGAGATGTCCGTGCAATATCAAACATCAACTCGACTTTTGAAGGAAGTTGTCATCCAAATTCTCATCTTGACAGGAACAGAATAGTGCTGATCTGTTGTTTTGAAATGATATAGTATGACATCATACCTCAAAGATGTCCAAACAAATGTGTAAATTCAAAATCACTCTGGGCGTGGGATGGCGCAGTGGTTAGAGGGTCGGCCCAGCAATCTGCCAGCCTTGGCAGTTGTGGTTTGAGTTCTGCCCGGGCACCTTTCTTTAAAACCGGAGAGACAAGAGACTCGACACCGACGTGATGTTGGTGAGACCGTGGTGATGTGGCTGAAAGATTGCCAAAAACCACGTTTAAAATACAAAAATCAAATCGAATCAAAATCACTCTGGGTGGGATGGTGCAATGATTAGCGTGTCGGTCCAGTGATCTGCTAGCCTTGGCAATCCCACCTGGATACCTCTCTTTTAACCTGGAGATTGGAGCCTCACACCGATGTGACATTGGTGACATCCTTGTGATGTGGCTGAAAGATTGAAAAAACCGTATAAATCCAAAATCACTCACTCACTCAAAATCACTCATTCAAAACACTTATTGAAATGTAATCTGTTAAATCGGAAAATTTTGTATAAAACAAGAAATCTCGATGGAGCAAAACTCTGTTCATCAATAATAACCATAGAGCTGAACTATTATTGGAAGTGTTATAAAGCCACTCACTCTAGTACTTGTCTTCAAAATATAAAAACGATCAAAAGTGCTTAAGCCAAAATTTGCCTCCTAAATCTGCACAAATGCCAGCAGTCGATGGTAACCTAGAGCGTGGGGAGACCTGGTGCTGATTGTTCAGGGGAAAGAGACAGAGTAAATAGGTTTAAGTTGTGAAGTGTTCATAATGGATGTGTTACCTAACATACTCAGTGCACTACTGCTGTAATCCACTAGCAACTCTCCCCAGGGTACAGAGTGGACTTCACTTAGCCTTGCTACAAGGCTGTACTACAATATATTCACTAAATTTTCAGCCTCCTGTGCAATAAAATTTAGCAAGTCTAGATAACACTGTAGTATAGAAGATACTTTATTTGTGGACGATTTTTTAAAAATATTTTGATAAAATGTTAGAAATTCAATGTTAGAATTTCCTCAGAGACTTGTGCAAGTCTAGACGTGGCTGAATCTAGTTTCTAGTTTTGTTCATAAATTTGCTTTTAAATTCTGTTCTAACTTGAAATAGCAAATTTGTATTCATAGACAGGTGTACATTGTAGTAGAGACGTTTTATGAACATTGAGAACCAAACATAGGTATTTTCTTTTTTACAATGGAAGTTTTAAAATTGTGTTGTTTTAATGATAGACTTGGTGATTTTGTTTGTGAATGCAATTCGATCGTGCTCATTTGGCAGAAATGTTGAATTCTGCCTTTTAATGATGTTGATGATCGTCATCATCATGAGACTGTGGTCACTGTTGCCAGAAAGGTACAGTTAGCCAGTACTTTATGTTCAAAAAGGAGACTTGAGAGCAGTCTAGCGTGAGATATTGCCAGGCCTCTAAGTACTGTTATGGCCCATGGCCAGTACAAAGCAGGTATGTGTTTGGATTAGATTGATCATGAGACCTGAGTAGAAACAGCAGTCGGTCAGTATTGGGAGGAAAGATTGTGGAAATTGCTTAGTTGAGTTTTATATAATTATATTCAAACAAGCCTGTATAAAGTCTACCTTTAGCTTGCTGTCTTGATTTTTTGGCCAAGATTAGTGATTATATCATACTAGTTCATATGGATTTTATGATATTTTGTGCATTTTTATTGGATTTGTTGACAGATGAGTGATTTACCTGTGTTTCACTGTGACATATTTAGCAGGAATTCATTTTTATTCTACTTTTTTAAAACATTTATAAACTAATTGAAAACAATTGTTGTCATAGGTAGGATGAACTATGCTTCAATATGAAAATTATTTATAACAATCTTATTTCATTAATTTGCATAATTGAAATCATAGTTTTAAAATCCTGATTTTGCAGAGAAAGTATTCTTTTAATTCTAAATGTGATCCATTGAGAGTTTTAAAATTGTTTCAGTTTGTGAAAATAAAAACTTTTTCCTTTTTCCTAAAACAAGGAAGGGTAATGGAGAATACGTAGCCTTTAAATACTTTTTGTCTTGATATGAATACATCCAAGTGTAACAGATCCTTTGAGATGCATGTCTGTTCAAGTGTGTCATCTCTACCAGGGTATTCAAACCTATGAATGTATCCACTGGCATTCCTTGCTTCAGTCTAGTCATTATCAAATGCGCTTACAGCGAAGAGAAATCTTGGTAACCCCCGTGTCACGTCGAGGTCAGTCCAACTCGTGCTATACTTACCTTTCCTACCTTCATACATACCTGACTTGATTCTTGTTACCTCAGGTGTGCCTAGTCGGTCTTCTCAGCCGAGCAATTGTGACACGCTTTTTCTCGGTGAAGATGAGTTTATTTTTCCCGATGATTATCTCTTCGTTGTTTCGCCGCTTCTGGCGAGGAAATTTTGACTGACATTTGCGCTGAATGGAGGTGTTTGTTTTAGGATTTCATTGCCATCTTGCCGAAGTGTTACCTGGGCATTTTTACCTGTTTGGATACATTCCTTTTCTGTTTTATCGAGGGGAAATTTGAGGACGGCTGTTTCGCAGGTGATTTCACTTGACTAGGATGTGCATCTGAAATGTCGTTGGATCGATTTGTAAGTTTTTTCATTGCAAGTGATGTATATGGATGTAGATTTTATAGATTCAGCACCATTAATATTGCAGTTGGCAAATAGTAAAATGGTTCGTTCATCAATAGCGTTCAGTTACACTGACAGATGCTTTTGACATGTATGTATTGTTCAAAAGTGCAGCAGAATAAACAGGCCATATATTAATAGTTTTGGGGCGCAGGATGGCGCAGTGTTTATTGCATCGACCCAGCAATCTACCAGCCTTGGCGTTGTGGTTTGAGTCCCGGCCGAGCATCTCTCCCAGAGAAACAGGAGCCCGACACAGACGTGATGTTGGTAAGTCCATGTTGATGTAGCTGAAAGATTGCTGAAAACCACGTAAAACCCCAAATCACCTACTATTAACAATTTCAGGAATCAGTTACATAAAGCTTTGAATGGGCTTCTAGGATTCATTTGAATTCCTCGATCAATTTTTGCTGGACTCAAAGCAGATTCTAACACGCCATTTTTACCTGTATATATTTTCACAGAATACATTTGTTTAACCAAGTTGTATTTCCCTTTTTAAAAATTGTATATCTCCATACTTACAATTCTTTAAAACTTTAAAGTTTTTGGTTTTTAGAAAAGCAGTGTTTTCCGACTGCGTTTGTGCCTCAAACTAACCAAATAATTTCCAGCAGATTCTAGAAAATAGGAAGGTACTGTTTCATGAACTGTAGTGGGTTTTAGCAGTGTAGAAATCTATATTTTGTTCACTGACAGTACACAAATATGAACTTCGATTTGCTTAATTGATTCTGCTATTGATTATCTGTTTTGAAATGGAAAACAAGGCTTAATTGTTTTGCTGATTGATGAAAAATGAGACAATAATGAAGATGTATTGTTTTGTGTGGGGATAGTTACGCTTCAGTTATCATTTACAAACCAAACTATGTTGCAATCAATAAGAGTATGTGAAGATAAAAACTTCATTTGTTATCTCTCAAATCTGTTTTATTGATAATTATGTCCTGGATCAATATTGTTTCTACTTGTTCCGGAGCTCAGGACAAAAGAGTATCCCAGAATGCAACAGCAACGACATTCTTGTGTTTGAATCTTACCCAGGTGTACTTTTGTACAAGACTGAACCTTTATACCAATTTTCATTGTTATAGATGAAACATTGCTTAAAACCAAAAACATTAACTAAATGTATTTACCAGCCTCTATTCGTCATATGGTTAATGAGTGTCAAGTTTTCGTTTAATATTCTTTGTGTTAGTTTAATATGTGTTGGTCATTTTGAATTATTACAAGAGTTTACAAGAAACTGACTGATATTACTTAGGAAGAATATTAAATAGCAGAGTGTAGCAAATAGAATACGGTAAAACATCTAAAATTTCAAACCAAAACAAAAATTATTTCCTTTTGATGTGTTTAAGTTTTTGGAAAATAGTGATCTTTGATAAAGTAAGAATTACAAAATTTGAAAAACTGCTACAAATCAACATTTTTTTAATTTTTAGGAAGTTCGAAATGTTGGAAGTTTTACCGTATTGCCACTTTTATGGTGGAAAGAAGCTTTTTATACTGAGGGTTTTCTAATGGATATAAATTATTGTTGAAATAGGAGCCAGGAAACACAATAGATGTTCAGTTTTGATAGAGGTGTCAAAACTTGATAGTAGTAACTATCACTTGTGACCAGCCCTGTAAAGAAGATAAGATAGAGATACTATGTTCTGACAACTGGTATTGACCTAACAACTTTTTATCTTCAACAGTCTAGTTGTAAATATTTGAATAAGGTTAGCGATTAGTTGGGATGTTGGGACGCTATCTTCCTAAAACTTGTTATGTAACTGCCCGTTTGATGGCTTTAAAAGGAGTTGCGAAGATGATTAGTTGTGTCACAAATACTGTAAATAAAATGTAATTTTCAAAATTATATTATATAAAATTAAAATGATGGAATGCAGCATGCATGAATGCTTTAAGTTAGGTATGTTAAGCCATTAAGGGTTACAATTTAGATTATTTTACAAACACTTGTGGTTTTCCAAAGTAGCATTGTCAGATTAAAAATATGAGTCTCAGAGATTCCACGTTTGCAATAGAAGATGGAACATGTTGATTTTACTTTGTTTGATGGATCACTTTTTAAGTGGTCACTTTCCATATCGTATCAAGTTATGGGTGATATATTGTCCAGTGACAGTATAACCCCCCACCCCACCTTTAAATTTATTTTTTTTTCATCTTGGAATCTGAATGTTGTTGTCTGCAACAGATGTCCAAATACTGCTTCCAGTATTTTGATGATGTAGTAGAGTTAATGTAGGGGACACAAGGAAAAGATTATCATATTTGAACTTTTCATAAATTTATCAGTCACAGATTTCTGACTTTAAGCCTGTAATAACCTGCGGTCCCATGATTTGAGACATGTATTAACGAGTCACGTTCTCACCAGGTATCCCTGTGTGGGTCACCTGTGACATTCCCAGGTAAATTAGACTGTCTACCTGCGGCCTGAGGCCATCCACACCACTTGACCAGTGGTGTTGTTTCCTTGGTGAGTCAGACAGGTCGGGATAGGTCAATTTAGCATATCTGACCAAACCAAGTGACCAGAGCAGTTGTCAGGAGACTATTACATTTTTCATTAGTTTGGGACAGAATGTGATGGCATCTGGTGACAAAGTTGTTAATTGTTTCCTCTGATACTTCAGTGTCACATGGTGAACATGTTTCATAAGCTTTGTGTTTTGAGAAAAGCGTATCACTTCCTTTAAGGCAGGCATGGTATGGCACAGTAGTGACTGCGTTGGCCTAGTAATTGCCAGCCTTGGCATTTATTGGTTCGAATCCCACAGGGGTACCTCTATTTCAGCCCGGAGATTGAACCCTTACATGATGTAAATGATTGTGGTGATATGGCTGGAATGTTGGTGACAGCCACATTAAAACCAAAATTGCTCACATACTCGCAATAAGCTTGTCAAATTGAAGCTGAAATTGTTTGAGAAACTTGATGGGCCACAGTCTCCACTAGAAGAAAGTTTTTGTTGAGTTTGCTTTTTGTCTGAAAATAGTGCCTTTGGTGAAGTAGTATAGCTGAAGTATTGCTGAGAAGCAAGTAAAACACCTTAGCTCACCTGTTACTATTTCATCTAACTTCCAACCTACAGATATGCATAAAGGACTGTTCCACTTTTATCACTGGAGGTATAGGATGGCACAGTGGTTAGTGTGTCAGCCCAGTGATCTGCCAGCCTTGGCAAACATAGTTCAAGTCCCTCACGGGTACCTCTCTTTCAACCCAGAGATTGGAGCTCCACACCAACCCACACCAACCAAAGGTTGGTGACACGGTAGTGATTTGGCTGAAAGATTGCTGAAGACCACATAAAAACAACAATCACTGGGCTTGTGGATCTTCTGAAGAGTAATGTTGTATCACTTAGAAAGAGTAGGGCTCCTGTAAGCCAATACTTATCACACTAAAATGGGAATCTTTCCCTTTTACTATTCCTAATTTTGTAACCCTTCTCTCCCTTCTTTTGTTGTGTCATAGCTGAAAGGTTGCCTGTTCAAGGGAAAAATAAAAACTCTAATCTGTTTCTCTATACCAAGAGTCAAACAGTTTAAGTTATGAATGGTAGAAGAGATAGTGCAGGTTGCAGTAGATTCTTTAAATGGATTTAGCATCAGAACTGCAGGTCTGTGAGAAATGCATTTGTGTTAATTTGTGTAGTGTAGTTGAATATATTTTTTATTTTTTCAAAACTGAAAAGTTAGGAAAAAGCCTCCAATAAAAGAAATACCGAGTGATTGACGTGCTGACATCATGTTTTCAATTACGTTTGCTGCACACTATAACCGAGTTGACAAACCTTCATCTGGATAAAGATGTGTTGTACGTCCTTAGTGCTTTATTTACCCATGATCCCCTGCACAGCCTGACATGGAAGTGTGTCACAGGGGATTGACTCCTTACATGTCAGAATGTGTGGGTCCTTGTGGTGGGATGTTGTATGGGACCACTCTGCTTATCTGCAACAAGGCCTCCTTACATGTCAGAATGTGTGGGTCCTTGTCGTGGGATGTTGTATGGGACCACTCTGCTTATCTGCAACAAGGCCTCCTTACATGTCAGAATGTGTCGGTCCTTGTCGTAGGATGTTGTATGGGACCGTCAGAATGTGTGGGTCCTTGTGGTGGGATGTTGTATGGGACCGTCAGAATGTGTGGGTCCTTGTCGTGGGATGTTGTATGGGACCACTCTGCTCATCTGCAACAAGGCCTCATGTCAAGGACTGTGAGGAGGGGGTTGGAAATTCGGTCTTCTGTGGCAACCAGGTCGGGCAGGGTCTAGGGGACCATGGACCCCGTTCCCTCTTCAAGGTCCAAGTTTGCCAATTCTGAACAAGGAAAACACTCTAGAATAGTTCTATCAGCAATCTAAATTTTAAAATGTTCTTGGGCACTCTTCAGCCCCCCCCCACCTCCCCCAGCCTTTGTGAAGTGCTTGCATGGTCAGCTTTCGGCCAATTGACTTGCCCCCCCCCTCTACTTATCAAAATCTTGGATCTGGGCCTGTGCACATCATGTCATAAGCATTCATTGCCAAGTAACTTTAAATTCACAGAAGGATCTATGTTTGGTCAAGCAAGCTTAGTTGCAAACAGTTGTCTAGACTAACAATTAGTCCCAGAAATAAGTTTAATCTACAAAAATTATTTATTTACTTAAAATATTAAAATACTAAAATCAGAAAAGGAGCCCAGGGATATTCCTTCCTAAAGCTGAGAAATCCTAGACTTGCTAAATATCTGGACTTGGGCAGACTTGGGAGACAGACTAGCAGTTGTCATTTGCAATCAACTAAATTCACCTTAGTGGTCAGTACTGGATGATGAATGACGTCACATGGCACTTCAATGTAATTCACTAATGTACAACACACCTGGCACAGGATGTAAATGATGGTGTATATATTTCACCTGCGATGTTGTTAATTGCATTGTAATTGAATACAGATCTATATTGAACGTGACACATGCAAACTTTGTATTCGGGTCAGAGCAAATGATCAAGATGAGACTGTAAATTAATATTGGTAAGATGCAGAGTGAAATTTTATATTGGGGAGGTCAGTTTGACGATGGCAGACTTGAGGTACACAAGTTCTCTACATCGCTACAGTTGCGTAAGTACTTGTTGTCTATGCATTTGGATGTGCTGCAAGACAAAGATTCTGAACCCTTTTAATTTGTTTACATTTTGTGGACAAAATAGTGTTATCACAAAGCTCTGCACTTCATCGGTGTTGACAGGGTGAGTTTGAATCCAACAATAGTTAGGTTGTTTCCTTACAGCTTAAAATCACCTTCATTTTGCTGATTAGCTGTAATATTGCTAAAATGAATGAAATCCTGTGTCACACATTGATCAGATTTGTTCAGTATTCACCTCAGTATAGACTTTTGTCAAGTCCCTAAGTCACTTTTATCACTCTCTTGTTATTAATTGTGAATTGCTATGTGTATCGGTATTGCATATCAGCCTATCCTGGCTGGGAGATAGGCTGGCAGGCTAATTAAAGGGATATCATTATAAACAGGGCATTCTAGTCATAGACTTGATGAAAGTCTAACCTCAGTACTGATAGGAAAGATATAGAGACAGATTTCTAAATCTGCTAAACTAAATGACATCCATTTGTTTTTACTACATGCATTCAGGGGTGGAATGTAACTCTGCAGTAGTCAGTAGTTCTACATGCAGGGATCATATCGTGTGCTGCCACATTTTGGTATCACCATTGGTTTGTCAGTACCAGCCATAGCTCACAGGTTTCACCATAGAAAAATCATCCAGCTCTCTACTGGTAATGCACTCCTCCTGCACTCTGTTGGCGAAAGTGGGCATATGGCTTAAAGATTACCAAGTCCCACCATAAATCCAACCTACTACATGCATTCAGGTGGTACATTTGTTGATTCTTGTAATTTGTTATCAGTGAAATGTGAGTCTAAATCTTGCCAGGGTATGCTGGTTTACCCTCTTTTCTCATTCAACTAAAACTGGAGCCTCAGTGCTATAACTGAAGGAATGTTTAAAACCATTAATATCGTTCATTCATGTGTGAATTAGTTGTGAGGAATATATTATCTATTGTTCATTAGTTATGAGGAATACATTATCTGTGAAATTGCCAGGTAAATGATACACCTAAGAAATTATTCAGTAACCCCTCCTATTTAGCATATCAGCTTAAACAAGCTGTCAGGAATGTCTATTATATTTATACAGTCATTCGTTTCAAATGTCAGAACTCTGAACTTACAGACATACTCTCAACAACCTGATGAATTTGTCCATTGTAGTTTGAATCAACACCATGCGAGACAAGTTGTAACACTCTGTCAAAGAATATACAGTCTGTGTGATTAGATCTGATGGCGTACTGCAAGGAGACCTTCCCAGTCCCTGACTTTTCATACTTTTATTATTACGAGCATGTATCTTCTGTGTGACTGGGTTTGAAGGGAAAGGGTGGCGGGTATGGAGACAGGTTCTTGTTCACTAAGTGGACAATGTACAATAGGCATTTGAACCTAATTGTGAAAATATGATAGTCTGAATATTCATACTTATATCTATGTAACTGTAGAATCTATAACAGAGGTCGACACATTCTTTTTATAGTTTCTGTGTTCAGGTTTTGAAAAATGGTTGATATCTGAATTTTAAATAAATAATAAAATAGTTTGAAAGCACTTACCTGATTTCAAAACACTTACTCGCGAGTATGAACATGCGATTTCTGCTTGGTTGGTAGACTAATTATTAGTCTCTGGAATATTATTATTGTAAACTGTAATATTTATTTTTAATTCTAAAGCAGCCCAGAGACAAGCTTAATTCCTGAATTTGGTTTTATCTAGACTTGCTAAACTGAGGCTG
>JAUELE010229355.1:0-12194 GCA_031471655.1 Diodora aspera | reverse complement strand
TATGGTAACTTGTTACATATAATACCCCGAGTTAAGACAATGTATTATGGTTACTTGATATATATAATAACAATGTATTATGGTTACTTGTTATATATAATAACTAGTTAAGACTGTGTATTATGGTTACTTGCTTTATACAATACCGAGTAAAGACAATGTATTATGGTTACTTGTTATATATAATGCCGAGTTAAAACAATGCATTGTGGTAACTTGTTTTAAAAAAACAAAGTTAAGACAATGTATTATGGTTACTTGTTACATATAATACCCCGAGTTAAGATAATGTATTATGGTTATTTGTAATATATAATGCCGAGTTAAAACGATGCATTATGGTAACTTGTTTTAAAAAACCCAAGTTAAGACAATGTATTAAATACTTGTTACATATAATACCCCGAGTTAAGACAATGTATTATGGTTACTTGATATATATAATAGTTAAGACAATGTATTATGGTTACTTGTTATATATAATAACGAGTTAAAACAATGTATTATGGTTACTTGTTATGTATAATACCGAGTTAAGACAATGTAAGGTTACTGGTTACTGTATGTATAATACCCTGATTTAAGACCATATATTATGGTTACTTGTTATATATAATACCCTGAGTTAAGATAATGTAGTAATGGTTACTTGTTACGGTGACCCTCATGGTGCAGCGTCCCAAGTTGCCAGCCGAGTCTCGAGCATTGTAAAAGATTTCAGTAACACCTTCACTGAATATATAGCCTGGTTGCTTTCTGCTGGCTCGCCACGCACTGAAATGTAGATATAAGAACAAACTTAATATTAAAACATGGCAGAGAAGTGTGCATATTCACATTTAGAGAAACATTAAACGTCGATCTATGTATGTCATAAAACTTAGTAAAATAATGTTAATGGACCTGATTCATGACCCTGGAAATATTTTTTTCATAGCACTCTAAATCAGCCTAGTTCAAGATACGCAAGTCTAGACTATGACTTTGTGAACTGCAGAAGCTAGTCTCTCGACGCAACATGGAAGGAAAATAATTTATTCAGTTTGAAGTTGCATATTCATATTTGTTTCAACAAAATGACGGTGCCAAACCTTTCCCATGTTGAATTATCAAGTTTACACCACACAGGCAATATTTCAGTCAAACTTCAGAATGAGAAGGCATCAGGAAAGCTGATCTTATGAAATTGTATCTTCTTAATGTGTCACGAGGACGTATGTGCCCACCGTCGCTTTTGTGAAATATGCGGGAAATTCAAATTCATTCTTAAGTCAATTTTAACCAATCAGAAAATTGAGAACACTTCAGCCCAATACTTTCGTCTTATTCCTGGCGATTTATTTTGGATTTCGTTTATTTTAAAATGTTTTTGGTCGGACTGAAGCTCGATGTCAGTGTATAAAACCTGAGCCTATTGGGTAAGTATAATGAAATAGACCCATAATATTTTAAACGCAGCAATATACAGAATTTTCTATTTCAAGTTTCCAGTCGATGAATGTGAATAGGCTTTTCCCCACCGAGTGTCACACCTGTATTAGAACAACCGAGTTTTGGACAGGTTAGACTGTATTTCGGTCTCTTCAAGAACATGTCGCTATTCGATTTTGACATTTGGAGGTTTTGTATGAAAGATTGCTGCTGCAACCTAAAACATGAGCTTAATTTTTCTTTTTCTAAATCAAGCAGTGCCACTCCCTGGGAGTCCAAAGGAATTACCTCCCTTCAGGAAGTTGTACCTGGTGGTTCTTGCTTGATGCTGACAATACTGTTGATGCCATTGAGAGCATTGGTGGTGAGGGTATTGTTAGGTGAGTCTGGATATTTCCGCTTCTTGTTTGGCGGGTTCTGTGTGTTGTTCATGCTGAAACAAAGATATCCTCATAGTTTTAATGCTGAAATAGTATGATGGGGGAAAGTCTGTCTCCCAGACCCTAGAGCATACAAAGAAAATGGAGCCTGCCCAAGACTACATATTTAGCAAGTCTAGGAATTCTCAGAAATTAGGAATATCTCTGGGCTCCTTTTCTGATTTTATTATTTTTTTGTGTATTATGAACATAATATTGCAGATTAAGCTTATTTCTGGGACTAAATGTTAGTCTAGGAGAGTGATAACAGGAGTTGGTATTGGGTTATGAGTGAGTGGGTGAGTGAGAGAGCGAGTGTGAGTCAAATGTTGCTCAAGATATTTCACCTATAATGAGATAATAGTGAGGAAGTGAATGAGTCAGTGAGTCAGTGAGGAAATGAGCAGCTGTTTCAGCTAGTATTGAGTATTGAGTCTAACGTGGCTTTCAGCAAATCTTCCACTATCTCACCGTGCCATTATTTATGTCACCTTGAGGTCACAGTCACACATGGCAGCCAAGGCATGATAAAAAAACATTGCCAGACACAGTGACCAGTGTCGACTCTGGAGGTTGGGTTTGAATTCTGATCACACCCAATTCCAATAGTTGCACAACAGTTACTTCTCTAGAATAAGAATGGGGAAATGAGGTAACTCACCTGCCAAAATGAGGATTAAGAATGGGGACCTAAGGTAACTCACCTGCCAAAATGAGGATTAAGAATGGGGACCTGAGGTAACTCACCTGCCGAAATGAGGATTAAGAATGGGGTGGTTTAGTGGAGGAGTCATCTGATGTGAACTCGGGTGTGTCTGCACGCTCGAGGGTGGTTGTGACTGTGGTAGATGATTCAACTTGGGAGGTTCATGTATGTATCCCCCATTTATATGCCCAGGAGGAGGCCCATGCGGAGGCCCATGAGGAGGCCCTTTGCCTTGCATGGTCATGTGAGGTCGACCTTGGTACATCGGGCCTGGTCCGTTCGAAACGGGTACCATATGAGGCTTGGGATCTGAAACAGACAGCATAAATTTGTGACATTTGACATCCCAAATATTCAGCCAATGGTGAAAAAATTCAACAATATTTACAAATGAGCTGTAATAGGCCACAAGTTCTACCACTATTTGTAACCAATATCGGAGTTGATCTCTCTACCTCAAAATTTCAAATTACCCCAATTCAGACAATGAAACACAAAATTTACTCGATTAACCGGTTGGACTGTAAAAAGGTATCAGTCCATCCTGAAGCAGTGCCAACTATGTAGGAAAGGACAAACAGCCCACATGTAAGAACTCTGGTTGGCCAAAACTCTCCTCTACACCGATCCACAGACGGCAAAAGGTCCCTGGGTGGCCATAAGAAATGCTTCAAAGACACTCTGAAATCTCCCTTGAAAGCATTAAACATCAAGCCCGACTCCTAGATGGACACAGTGGCAAACAGATCTCAACGTAATGAGCAAAGACAAAGCAGGACAGAACAGCAGGACCCAGCAATCATCCAACTGATATCCTCCTTGTCCACATTTACTGCATACTCTTTGTGCACGAATTATTTTGAGCACCTGCGCACTCACAGGCTGATATATCTCTGACAAACTCAATATAACTGAAGTACGCAGTCACTGTTGATTACAACTGATGAAGATCAGTTCAAAATTAAAATTTGACCTCTGTACCCATTATTCAAATTCAGCCAATAATTATGATTCTTAGAAGATCAGAAAATACATAAACGTTTCCGATTGGCTGAACTAAAAAAAATTGCTAGCCCTATTAACCAGGTTCTAATAACCAATACAATATTCAATATCTGACACTAAATTCAAAGTCTGCAACTCTGTGTCCCACTCTTATACAAACCCAGTCTCTATATCTTCCAAAGAGAATATTACAGATAAAGCTCGACTTCAGTATGCACACCATACAAAAGTGTTGACATCGCTAATCTAATATTTAATGCAAAGTGACAAAATTGGGTTTATTTCTTAAAAAAAAAATATTTCATCATCTTTCGAGGTTAAAGCTTAACACAAATGTTTACTGTATTTTAATTATGTGGAAAAGCTTGCCCGTGGAGATGAAGGGCTTGCATCTTGCCTGGTACGCAGTGACACGACAGTTCTCCGCTGATGGCAAGGGATGTTATTATGAATAACAACTCTTCAGAAGGGAATAAACACTATTACAGCCCACCCAGATGTCGAGCTGCATAACCTTGGCAAACGAACAGTTCATGGTTGTTTCAGACCCAATAATAATAATAATAATAACAAAGTGAACAATTATTATCTGATATTACATGACATATTGGATTATATTCCACTCTAGTTGTCGCCAATGCCGTGCCAATAACTATTTTTAGATTAACCAACAGGGACAAGTGGGGTAAAGATACTTGTCCAAGGGTTCGACAAGGTTGGACTCGCCTGTTGCTCATGACTTCCGCACCTCCAAATGGTCACTAATTAATGCCTATGGTGTTGGACTCATTATCACTAAAAGGTCTCCAGTTTCTCTTCACTCAAATGGCATCTTCCAGCATTTCAGTTCAGGAAATACCATAATTACTAAACACTTAACTTACATACCTACAGACACAGATTATAGAAACCTAAATATATACTTTGTTTAGGAGCAAGTACACTCTAATAACACACAATATCATCAGCATCATTATTATTAACGAGAAAACACAAAACAAAACAAAAAGAGTAAAGAAAACAAGACTAAAACAAAAACCTATAATTCAATTAGCCTAATATTATCAAACATGTATAACCCCCCCCCCCCTCCAAATGTTCTCAACTGTACCATTCATAAACTTTAAGGCAACAGACAAGAAATAGCCCAGAATCATTATTTTAGGTTTTAGCCAGGACCAGTTTAATCTCCCAAGTTTGGTGGCCTAAGCAAGATTAGGATTTCGTGCTCCCCCTCCCCATCACATCATCCCACCAGTAGGCCTATCACCTCATCATCATCACCCGCCAATTGGCTCCACAGTAAAAATATAGACAACAACCATTAGTGGTTTTCAAAACAAGGGCACACTTGCGAAAAAGAGGGGAAAAAACAATTTCTTGCCCTGCCATTCTGCGCCCTGCCATTCTGCGCCCATACCATGTATCAGTCTAGGTCTCACTTACAAATGTTCAAATTTAATCAGAACAAATCAGTGTGCAAAACCAACCCCTAGGGAGAAGACAGCTCAAAAATAAAATGAAAGCAACAGATTCCAATTTAGGTACCCCTTATAACAAGCACAGAGTTACTGAAGCATTTCACTTCACCTATTTTCTATAACCATGGAATTTCAACCCATACTTACCAAGCTAACACAATACTTACTCACAACGTCTACCTCTCCCCACTTCAACACAATCCAGGAATCAGACATGATGGATGCAGTACTTTACAATAAACCTCCCCAATCCTAAAAAATATCCTACCTGCCATGATGGATGCAGTACTTTACAATAAACCTTCCCATCCAAAAAAATATCCTACCTGCCATGATGGATGCAGTACTTTACAATAAACCTCCCCATCCTAAAAAAATATCCTACCTGCCATGATGGATGCAGTACTTTACAATAAACCTCTCCATCCTAAAAAATATCCTACCTGCCATGATGGATGCAGACTTTACAATAAACCTCTCCATCCTAAAAAATATCCTACCTGCCTGAGTGCCACTGAATCTTGGCCGATTTTCGAACATGAAAATTCTCAACTGCATGAACATTTTCTACTCCTGAGTTAATGTTCCCACTTCTTCAACAATCCCATTCTTCGTGACTTTTGAACAATAGTTGAACTCGTCAAATCCATTAACATTTCCTGATTGCCTGCAGCCAGAACGGAACCTCTGATTCAGATGGTAGGCAGAGATGGACGTATACGCCATCGTAAACAAGTACAGACTTATAAAACATATATTTATCACTGCCTGTAGCAGTCCAGCTGCTAAAACAATAATTTGCATGGAATCCAAGTACAAAACCCCTGTAATACTTGGAAATAACCATACCCTTGAAGAATGACACCTGAACAATATAAGTTTTCAAACAAACAAACAATCAAATAAGTAAACAATCAAATAAAATAAATAAATAAATAAATAAATAAATAAATAAATAAATAAATAAATAAATAAATAAATAAATAAATAAATAAATAAATTCTTTTGCTTCCTGCTGTATTTTTATTTTAAATCTCAACTCAAGGCTAAGCCACAGATCTCTTCATAACCGTGGCACAACTGTCACGAGTAAATAATCTTTACGACAGACAAACAAACTCCAATATGGACATGGCTCGACTATTCATAACCCGCATAAGCCGTGGAAAGTTAATATGTTCTGCGCACAGGGAAACCTTACGGCCACTTCAGGTCGTACCTGTGGCCTAACTCTCGGCAAACAATCGGTTGACAGGTAAACGTCATCAACAAAGTAAAGATGTATACTGAATTTTACCTTATATCGTTCCATAGTGATAAACAAACATGGATTGCAAACATTTATTGACATTACTGGTTAAACAATTTCAAGCACAAAATTTGAAACAAATACGAATATAAATAGGTGATATTAATGACATTAAATAAATAATCTTGTTTGGTTTCTATTAAAGGCTTAAAAGATTGCACCAGAGGAAGGGGAGACTATGAAGAAACAGTAACAATAACTATATTGTATGTTTTAAAACTTGTTTCCTTAATTTTGCAAGAAAATATGGCCCCAAACCAATTTGCGCAGCTCCTATCAGGGATCTCAGCCCCAGGGGATTACTAGTACCACCCCTAAATGGCCAGAACCTTCAACATTTTCTGAAATCTATTTGTCTCTTTTATGAACATTTTTGAGGAAGTGTACAGTTAAACATTGAGTCTTGTTTCACTGACTATATTGAGCTGTCCCTACACTTGCAATGTTAATAGACTTGCCAAGTCTTTTAAGTCAAATAAACTCAGGTCTGTCAGAGAGATCAGGTTTTCAAAACAAAGGAAAGAAAAATATCAGTTTGTATTTAACATGACCTTGAATGTTCTTTCAGCTGTATCATCACAACGTTTCTGGATAGGGTTGAACTTTGGGCTGAACGAGAGTTGATGCAAGAAGGATCTGAACCAAATATCCAGGCTGAACGAGAGTTGACACAAGCAGGATCTGAACCAGATATCCAGGCTGAACGAGAGTTGACGCAAGAATGATCTGAACCCAGGTATTCAAATGAAAGCCGAGCTTGTGCAGAAGATACAAATCGTTGAGTAAGCAGAAGGGCATGCTCAGACAAATAAGTGGCACCCAGTGTGGTAACTCATAGTGTCCCACATACTCGCCTCTGCAGCTCCTCCCGTACCAAACACACCCTCGAAATCCAGGGCATATATGACTCCGCCAACTGTTCCTTTAAAAACCCTGGATGTACTCCTATTCATCATAGTCGTTTTTTTATGAAAAGTCCGAATCTGCCGAATATAGACGATCAATGAAATTTCGCATTCACTGCACGAGAAGTAATTCTGATTAATTTAAACACATAACACCTTTACTTGCTGAGTTTTGCGAGAGACTTGCCACATGATTGGATGCAAGTTTTTGCTAGGGAAGCTTCACTGATTGTTGTGAATAGGAGTGATTCCAGGGTATATGATGGACCGTTGGTGGAGTCATATAAGCTCTGGATTTCGAGGATGGACCATGCAGAGTCACTGGTACAATCCTCCTTTGATTGTGTCACTTAGTCCATTCCCCAAACCCCTAGTTACTCCATTACATGTCACTCCTAGTTTGACAAACAATGGGGCAAACATACACTTGAAATACTCACTGAAATCCTACAAAAATAGAAAGAACATTAAAATTAAACTAGGTACCTTGCATACTGTGTTGGTTTCCATCCGGAGGTGAGTATGGTTCCGACCCAGAATCCGGAGGGCTGTCGGGCAGTGACCTGAAACAAAGCCAAGGTCAGTCAATGTTGCTGGCGAAATCTTTGACCAACGATGCTAAAATCGTAAACAAAATGGCAGCGGTGGGGCCAGAGAGGGAACAGGGGGAACCTTAGCCCCATCCCCATTGAATAAAGTATAGCAATTCATCGCGGAACAACTGAGATGAAAAATTTGTGTGTGGCTGAGCAAATATTTCGTCTTAAGTCCCACTGCCAGAAAAGCAAACAAATCTAAATAAGCAGAGTGCTTAATATTGCTTTTACATATCTTTAAGCTAGGCCATCACAATGCCAGGGCTGCATGAATGAAAGTGTGAGATGTCTCAGTGAGCAATATTTCAGCTATAGCAAATAACGGGGCCGTATGAATGTAAGCTGATCACCAGGCTGGCTCAGAATGGGAGAGTGAGTGAAATTATGTTTAAAGTCGCTGTGGGCAATATTTCAACCATAGCACAACAATCAGAAAGAGAGAAGTATAGGACTGAATATATAAACATAGTTCTTAATAGGAATATTCTGTGACAGCACCGCTGGTTCCTTGTAATAGTTTTTCTGGCAAGCCTAACTGCTTGCTCCTTGATCATACAGCAGATCACAAGCTGAAATCAAAGAAGCTCTTGATCCAGGCTCTACTAGTGACAAGATACATAGTGAAATGTTCAGTGACAGTTCAGAAAATGATCAAATACAACGATTTGTTTTATTTGGGATTACATTTCCTGGAAAAGTTTATAATGAATTCGAACCTGCACCTTCAGGTCAGACACCCATTGCAAGCAAATAAAGACAAATTATGTTGTAGGGTTATTCAGGTTTTGCACCCATGAAGAGTGTTAAAAAAACTTATCACATGCTCCTTTACCATACAGCAATGACCATGCAAGCTGAAATCAAAGAAGCTCTTGATCCAGGCTCTATGAGTGAAAGGGTTGCTCAGGTTTTGCATCCATGAAGAGTGTTACAAAACCAGCCAACTGAATCAAGATGAGCCAAAATGATTCCGATAATATTGAGTAAATTTCCTGCAATATTTAAGCTATATCAAACTAATAAAGACATCAGATCTGACCTCAAGGAAGCAATTTGACCACCACTGTGACCAGCCCACCATCGCAGGACCTGAACTTGGACATGGGCAAGCCTTATTCATACAACTGTCAGAGAACTTTATATCATCTGACTGCCTCAAAATCAAACTGAAAACTATGTACCCATAAGCATTTAAATATATTTATATTTAACTTGAATGTCAAAGGTCAAAGGGTAAACTCTACATAGTCCCTTTTGATTGTGTTCATACATGACCGAGTTCGGCAATCAATGTCCCATGGAGAGGAAGTGATGACACTGCCAAATATTGACTGTGATAAAAGTGAGTGAGTGAGTGAAATGATGTTTAATGTCGTGATGGGCAATATTTCAGCCTTAGCGCAATGATAAAAGTAGACACTGATGACAACTAATAATAATAATAATAATAATAATTATAATAAAGTGATCACTTATTATTATGATTATCATCATTATTATTATTATTACCATCATAATTTTTATCATTAAATGCCCCCCTCCTCATTCTGTTGCTGTTAAATTTGTCCATCCATCCATCCATCCTTCTGTTCATATGAATCTCTACTTCATATCCTGTTATTTCTATTTCTAAGTGTCAATGTTGGTTCACCAGTCGATTTCAACAGATCAACTAATATAAACTATTTATGGAATGATGTTCAAGAGAAAACCTGTATGAGCATTTATGTTTACAGTTATCAGATTAAACAAAAACAGGCCGACATTTATGTCACTTCTTAAGATACCAATCCCCAGATGTGAACAATGCTAATTGGTCCAATTAGCCATGACCTTCGGTTGTTCAAGGCCAAGTTTACACAGAACCGTGCCGGACTCTATTCTATGTACATTGTATAACCCTCCGATAAATATACAGTCAGCGTAACTCTCCGGGAGATGACATGTACTCTCCGCTCTCGATGTGTGCCTCAGGACACGATAAATGTCTTCTTGCTGGCGAAGATGTCGCCCAGATCTCGTACCTATCTCAAGGTGTTACGTGTACGCAAAACAGACAAGGGAACGGACTAGTACGTCTTTCTTAGAATCCACGTCTTAAAAACCATGACAGCTGACAATACTTTTGCCACCGTTTCTTATTTTCATAGAATAAATCAGGTTTGGACATTTTTATGTAAAAATATATCCAAATAAAGAATTTAATTTTTCACTTAAATCTTAAACAAAACTGACATTCTTTGTCTAATTTGCTTGAGCTATATTTACAGATGAATGTTCACTTCATGACTGCCACAGATTGGACATATCTGAATCTGATAAAATTCAAAATTGGGAAATTTAAGTCAAAATTCAAGTTTATATTTCATATACCTGCATCATCTGCTCTGGAATATAAACACGTCTTAAACAGACTGTAACATCAGTGCAAAGAGTTAAAAGAAAAACCTATGAACAGATTTATCTACCATCTAACAAAATTTGAATCCTTAAAAATATCCCTCTCTGATTACATATTTCACCACTTCAAAGCCCTACTCTATACGTAGTCATAAATGCATTTATCTTCTGAATTCTGAAATAAATGATAAAAACAATCAAGGAAGTACAAATCTTCATTTTTCTAAAATTTTAATAAAACAGATCTTTTAACATTTGTGTTTGTAAAAGCTTAAATCAACAGCGGAACTCCGAATCCCTTTTTAAAATATTCCCATGAATAAAATGTATGCAATAAATTAACAATAAAACTGTCACAACCGACTGAAGACCAAACATTTAAATTTTTCGATTAAGTGTTGACTCCGGTACCAGTGTGTATTAGGCTGTGTACCATCGCGTGACAAGTTGACAGTGGCAAGTGGCGAGCGATGATCCGTGACAGTGCAGGGAGGTGTGAGGCAATCCTTCTTTATGTGACGAACAGTTATATTACCTGTCGACCGCTTCGGTGCACAGGTGAGTAATTTGAGTTAATTCTTAATGTCACGGGGGCAATCTTTCGGTCATAACAAAATAAAAAAGAGGGAAGAGTTGAAGTTTAATGTCATGGTGTAATCAAACAAATAAGATAGTAAAGAGCTGAGTTGATGTTTGATGTAATAACAATTTGACAAGAAAGAATGAAGTTCATGTTTAATGTCATAGGGGCAACTGATCAACCATACCATCATGGAAGAGAGAGGGAAGAGAGAAAGAGAGAGAGAGAGAGAGAGGGCATCACCATGGTCTCACCAACATCAGGTCGGTGTCTGGGCTCCTGTGTCTCCGGGCTGAAAGAGAGGTGCCCGGGCTGGCCCATCATGGAAGAGGGCGGAATTAGTATTTAATGTCATGGGGGCCATGACATGGTGAGAAAGAATTCAGTTTATGTTTTATGTGAATTGGTAATCTTTCAACTGTAAAGAAATAGAACGTACCCAAAGAGAGAAGATGTTTTGAAGAGTGAGTGAGTAATTTTTGTTTTTACGTGGCTTTCCACAATCTTTCAGCTATATGGCCGCAGTGTCACCTTCATCATGTCGGTGTGAGGGGGGTCAATCTCTGGCCTGAAAGATGTGCTCGAGTGAGATTCGAACACACAACCACCAAGGCTGGCAGATTACCGAATGCTAACCACTGCAGTGTCCGATGGTTCCACGAGAAAGCAACAGATTGGCTGCGTTTATATTGCAGACACGGTCTGTAAGCCTCAATCAAAAATACAAGATGTTAGTCTGGAGAGATGACAGCTCAGGAAGAAGAATACACAGAGATTTTTGAGTTACACAAGCAATCTTTCAGCCATAGTTGATGTGCAGGACCCACACTATAGTGAGTTATGTAGCTTTCAGCAATCTTTCAGCCAGTGTCAGGTTGGTGTCACAGGCCAATCTCCAGGAAGAAAGAAAGGTAACCGGGCAACATGAGTTGCAACAAGACACATCAAGAGTTGCATTGAGATAATGTTTTAAGCCGCCAAAGCAGTATTTCATCTATAACACAATGTTGAGTTGAGCTGAGTTGAAATAGATTTTTACAGTGCAGGGGGCAATATTTCAACCACAGCGCAATGTGATGTGCAAGAGATTTGGTTTTTTTTGTCGTTTTCGGCAATCTTTCAGCCACATCACCACGGTCTCACCAACACCACATTGGTGTCAGGGCTCCTGTCTCTCCAGGCTGAAAGAGAGGTGCCCGGGCGGGATTCGAACCACAACGGCCAAGGCTGGCAGATTGCTGGGCCGACGCGCTAACCACTGTGCCATCTCGCACTTACACAATTATACAGGAGTGAGTGAGTGAAATGGATTTTTACATTGCAGGGGGCAATATTTCAGCCATAGTGCAATGTGATGTGCAA
>JAUELE010229344.1:0-12194 GCA_031471655.1 Diodora aspera | reverse complement strand
CGAAACATCCCCGACTAATTATCATACCCCCCCCCCCTCCCTACTGGTGCCACGTCATTGGAGGGGATATGGTTTTAGTCAATTGCTCCTAAATGTGTGGTTTAATTTCAACTGACAGTTTCATGTTGGCTTAGACATGTTCATTTTGTTGTTGCTATTTTATACGTTGAGGTTGATGGTTTTTAGTAATGTGTTTTTCCTTGTTCAGAAATAAAAATGTTTGCCCTTTTGTGTTAAGATCTCAAATCATGTTCTCGTGGGTGACTTGAGGGACTTTATTGAAGTTTCGGATTAAGCAAATATGGAGCATATAGCATATGCTATGGAGGGGCCACAAAAACCCAATTGGAGACTATATTTGGCTACAATTGCTAACCTTAAACACCCAGTCGATTATCAATTGAAGTCAGTAAGTAAGTTAATAATAATGTCAAGTCTTGTATAGCGCTAAATTCTGGGTTGTATAGCTTTGTCAAAGCGCTCGGTATTATTACCCTGATGTAACCCAAACAGCCACTAGGCGCTAAAAGGTTAACAACACTCTTAACTGATGGAGGATAAGTACTCTGGGTCGACTGAGGCAATTTACGAGTAAAACCACTTGCCTTAGAAGGTGACACCACTGACATTGGCAGTGCCTCAATGCGAGGCTGGGACGAACCCTTAAAGGCCTAGAAGCTTATAACGCCAGCCGATCACCCATCCAGCAACTACCAAGGCTCGACGTTGCTTAACTAGGGTTGCCGGTTTCAAATATGTATTAAAGTCACTGTACGGATTGCATCGAAAAAGGTAAAAAAGTGCAATTCGTACAGGACCCACGATGCAATCCGTACAGTGACTTCGAGAGGGTAGTGCATTTGTTTTTCCAATTTCACAGAAACGGCAACGGCTAGTAGAATTATAAGAACAAAGTTTGACTTTCAGATGAATGTAGAATTGGTTTGATCAATAACATGTTGGATTTAATTCTTTTTAAAATAGTTACGATACTTTGAAATGCAAACGGAGACGTTTAAAATGATCGTGACATCTTCAAACGCTTCAGATACGAAAACTAATTGACGATTGGATATGAGTTTGGACCAGGAGTACTAAGCGCGAATTTAAGGTGTAGTTAACCGAATTTTAACAAATGTTTTAAAAATAAAAGTATGAAAAGCGCCATTTAAGTGCGATTTACAGGACCACTACTAACACATGTCGGTGCAATCCGTACAGTCAGGGGTGTGCAATCCATTCTTGCAGTACAGCGATCCCACACCGTGAAAGTGAAACCGTTCAAAAGCACGCATCTGGGATCTTCGTTCTTCACATATTCTGTAAAACCTTCTTGGAAATGTCTTAATACACACTTGTAGAGAAATTTAGCTTTTAGGCAAGCACATGTCGACGATTGTTATGCCTCTGCCTCTGTGCTCTTTGCCTGTGTCCAAGTTCGATGGGGTTGCGGTCTGGTGAACGGGATGACCATTCCAAAAACGTCGACATTCTGTAGGACATCACGTGTGCAATAAAACAGGATTGAAGACCTGATCCGGATAACCTGCAGCTGAACGGTTATCGTGAATGACAGGCAAGTATTTTCTTACATTTACTCTGAACGCACAGCACACCATGACACTACCGTCGCCAAAATTGTCTACTCACCTGCACACAACCCGGGGGATACCACTCCCTCCTCTTGGGTCACACCCTGACACGCCCATCTGCAAATTTGAGTCGGAAACGGGATTCGTCACTAAAGATAACCCTTCTTTGGTTATGGGTCTATATACCCAACGTACGCGTTACACAGTCCGTCCTTGTGTATTGTGCAAACTTAGATTACCATGTGCTGTTTGTAACCGCTGATTAATACATATTAAATATTAAGTAGTTTGCATGTACTGCAAATATTTAAGATTTGAAACAAATAGAATCTATTAGTGATGTGTTCAATTTTGCTCAATGTGCCCGCTCCAAATACCTTTGAAATACAGTTTGAATGACGTTTTGGAGTTAACACAGGGCGACGTCAGCAATGTGTCTTCTTTATCTATTGAGACGGTTAATTTCACTTAAAAACCAGGCGTATTACACACACTTAAAGGTTCTTTGAAACACCCACATAGCGTGATTACTTTCAACAACGTAAAAGTCAAACCCAAAAACAGAACGGACGTTTTATTTCGCTCAGTGTTGTGTGGGCGTTATATTAGACAAAACGCGGTTTCTACAATCTTTCAGCTGTATCACGAAAAAGCCTATGACCTTTGTTTCGTGCAACAATCTATGTTTCGCACTCGGGATATGTTTTGTTTTATTTAACCATCATGGGAGGATAGATGCGGCAGGAATTAAGCTGGTTGTCATTTTGAGATGAAGACAAGCTTTTATAAAATGTGTGATTTTGAATTCACTTCGCACTGTGTATCCATCGTTGATGTGGCCAAACTGATGCCATCATTAATGTGACCATACCCTTTGTGTCTGACACTACTAACTTCGCATACGTGGATGATGATCCTACAGTCCTCCAACTCTTCGGACAGGCCGTATGGACCGCACAATTGCTTCATATTGACGGTTCCTCACTGTTTGATCTGATATTCGACGCACAGCAACAGATAATTGATGCTGTAGTCTTGACTGTTGCGAATCTGCTAAGCAAAGGGTCCTACCGGTATGAATGGGTCTTGGGTAGCAGTCGTGACACGTGGTCTACTAGATATGGGTCGCGCGATCGGTTGCCTGTGTTTCCAAGCTGTTGGTACATGTAGCTGTTTCTTTGAACTTGCATCGATGGCTGGTATCAGATAATGTTCAGTCGACCAAGAACCTCTCACGCCTTTTACATGTGTCACGTACATAAGACACACATTCGAAGTTTGCAAGTGATACATGCTTTTGATTTGGTTAGATTTTGGCAACGCATTTACTTACATTATTCTTGTAACATGAAATTACGTTGTCTTTGTCCCGCATGTAGCTTTTTCGTCCAGTAGGTATTTTAATGCTAAAACTAGGCTTTACCCGTTTCTATTATTTGGAGAGTATATTTCTTATATTTTCGCCAATCTCGGCGTGAATCTCGCTCGTGTAACGTAGAACTTCACGTTAACGCAATATGCCAAAGCCTTCCGCCTACAAGGATACATACAAATAGAACGTAATGACACTGGCGTGTTGCAACCTAGAGCCGCAGTCCCTTGCTGTTTCATTGCTGACACTCAGACTATTTAATCTTGGAATGTACTTCAGTACATTTGAAGTCTTTCTGTACGTGTTAATAAAAATACACCAATCTTTTTCAAAAGAGTCTTTGATCTTGATTTATGCTTCGTGTTTCTTCATAGTGGGTCTTCCCTCTATCCAAACAGCCCATTCCAACATCCCTTTAGTCAGTAGAGTGTACTTTAAGTGTAAGGGGTCAGTTTGGGTTCAGATTAGGCAACTGTTATCGTTACTTGGTTCTGAGAAGTTTAGAAATGACTTGAGACAATGTTTGTAAAGACTGGATGACGTTACTGATGACAATCTAGGTCACATCTTCGACTATATCATGCTCCTTACGTGCTCAAGAGAGTTCGTTTGAGAACTTCCTGTCCATGGTACAATGCTGAAATTCGTTCCGCCCAAATCGCAAAGCGAGTAGCTGCGCGTAGATGGAGAACTTTTGGTCAAGAAATCCATCGCCAGATGTACATAGCTGAACGACATCGTGTGATATCTGAAGTCAGGAAAGCAAAGCGACAGTTTTGTAAGGACAAGATGACTCATCTAAACAGAAATCCCAAGGCCCTAAATTCTTTTATATCAAGTCTCCTAGGAAAAACAAAACAACCAGTGCTAATGATAGATCACTGGCCAAAGGAACACATATAAACATGCGTTTGAAGTCCGTCTTTTACCAATTGTCTGTTGTTTTCCAAATGGCTGTTGTTGTTGCACAATGAAAGATTGCACATATAACATGATATGAAACACGCAGACTCGTTGTAGTATGATTTCCGATAGTGAAGGTGACAAAGAATGTGATTCCTTTTCAACGTTTTGCCATCCGAAACTGCCATATTTGAAAGCCGTGGTACTTATCCATACCTTGTTAATTGTTTTGTTTTTAAATGAAACAATGTAATACAACATACACACACCGTGGATTGGCGCAATAGATAAAGCTTAAGCTTTAGCCACGCAGTGTGCAATGTTAACATTCCTGCTCGAGGACAACTCATTTCAGCGGCAAGTTTTGACTAGTAAACAAAATATCTGAAAACTCTATTAAAGGTACGTTAAATAGAATTCTACCATGATCAGTTGGTGTGTGAGCAATTTGATTGGTTAATAAAAGGTATCAAATCAGCATAATACCCTCATTTGGGAGCGACCCTAATCACATGAGGTGTGTGCATAATACGCTGTTTTTGACAGTAATGTAAACAAAATGGCGTCCAAAACACAATATTGAAACGTTGTATATAAGTAAATAAAGAAGTCATTGTCCATAAGGAATCTTGCTCTTTATTATCCTTGAAGAGATTCAATCTTAAATCCATTGCTGAGTTCAGGAAATTCCACTGCCTGACAAACGGGTACAGTATGAAATCAGTGAGCATGTTTGAATATGTTAATCCTTTAAAATGTCAATTCTGTAGGTTTCTATTAAATAAGTTTAAAGAATTGATAACAGTGAAACGTGGTCACATAATTATTCAAAATGAAGAAGTAAAAACAATGTTTTTCTGCCCTCAAGAAAGTATCATTCAAAAATACTTCAGACCATGGCTTGACAGTGGTATGCAAGATCTACCACTTACATCCAAATTTAAGAGCATTTACAGTGTTTTACTCTGGTAAATATTTATGTGGGTCCAGGGGACCCCACTATATACTTTTTGGGGTCCCAAGGTATGAAATATGGGTCCCAGTTTCAGTAATTGACATGTTCAATATAGCAGATGCTATTTATAGATTTGGAAATGTCAACATGTCATTACAAAGACAGGATTGTAGATAAATCAAATATTTTAATTACTGAATAAACATGTCAGTAATTTCTCAATCTACTTATTACGTCTAGATGATGTTAATTTTTTTGCGTCCCAGGGGACGCAGGGATTGGATTTTTGGGGGTCCCAAATAGCAAATGGGTACTAGATGCGAAATCCTGCGTCCGGTAAATCCCTGCTTTATATCTTAATGTCAATTAGTTTCAAATTCTAACATTTTCTTAAATACAAAGCAGCATAAGCTTACAGTATGAAACCACAGTGGACAAACTAACAAGTGAAAATGACATTTTTCCTCCCCCAAGGCCTTAGGAAAGTATCTTTCCCAATTCTTTCCTGACATCAGCTCTGATGTGAACGATCTGTCTCTTACGCCCAAAGCAATCGTCAATCAGTTTCAAAATGCCTAACATTTCTTCAAATACTATTTGCAATTAAACACATATTCTACCATAACTGTCCAGTTTGCCGGATTCTGATTGACAATTTAGAGGTGACAAAATCTGCAATAACCGCTGCTAAATAACAATGAGTCTATTCACAAGAGTACAAATACAATGCATGCGCTGACCCCAAGCAATTCTTCTTCGGCTGTAAATGCCAGTATTTGGCAATTTTGCAATAATGACGATCAAATGTCAGAAAACACCCCTCACACTATTCATGCTTCTTTCTCTATCACAAATGCCATGCTAAGTTTGAAATGAGTTCAGCGGTATTCAAACCACCGATAATCGCTTCCAGCGTGAAAACACAATATGATTATCTCCAAAATAACATTGATTTAATAGATGGTTACCTCCTGCATGTTGGGCATGTCCAAAAGTTCTCCAAACACATAGACACCAGGTGCTTCAAGAACTTGATTTACCAGACTCACAGCTGCTGCACCTTTAGCTGTCTTACCAAGTAGCACAAACTGCTCAAGAGGATTAGTTGCTGCCTTCTCACTCGCCATTATGGATAGATTCTAATCTGTAGGAACAACAGTTTTTAAAAGAAAATGTACATAAACCACGTATGACATCATATCATAAACTGAATGTGCAAGGGAGACAACTCACATCCTGGGTGCCTGACCTCTCCAAATTAACTTCCCCATGATGATGCTTACTTGGACTAGATTTATACACTGTAACACATACCGGAACACTCTCTCCTCCAGTGAGTGAGTGATTTGGGGTTTAACGTGGTTTTCTGCAATCTTTCAGCTACATCACCACGGTCTCACCAACATCACATTGGTGTCAGGGCTCCTGCCTCTCCAGGCTGAAAGAGAGGTGGCTGGAAGGGACTCGAACCACAACTGCCAAGGCTGGCAGATTGCTGGGCTGACGCGCTAACCACTGCACCATCCCGCGCCCCTCCTCTTGCTTTGTATTTTGTTCATGTTTGAGTGATGGATTTTTGCTTTAAAGTGGAATTCGGCCATCTTTCAGCCTTACTACCATATTGTCATCACATTGATGCCAGCGTTTTGGGCTGTTGAAATATCACTTTTTCTAACTTTTCCTCAGACAAGGAAATTGAATTTTCAAATGCAGATTCTACCATTTATTACGCATATTTTGAGAATTTGATCTAGTAATTTTCACTTGTCCACAGTCAACTAAACCAAAACTGTTCACTTGTCTGGTGGTGTGCTGTACTGGGTCGGACAAGTTGGGCATTGTATGTCAACTGCCCTGGGGTTCAATATCAAAGCTGAAGGCAGGATTCAAAGCCACAACCTCTAAGCCTTGCCGATTACTGGGCCGACACTGAACAATCCCTCACTCCTAAATGATGTGCAAGGACATGAGAAACTGCTCCAAAGAAGGAAGGAGGAGTTATAGCAAGACCTTCAGTTCATCATCTCTGTAGGACAAGCATGGGATGATCGGTGACCTCAGTTTTCTCAGTGACAGAATGTCACTCCTGAGACGTTAGTACTGGTACTGAGATATTATACTAACATCGTAAGCAGTATCAACAATAATTTGTTTTCACTGAGTCAAGATTTTGAGGAAAAACTCTAAATGGAATTTTACTATTTTTCAAGAGCATCTTCGTGTACTTGTACGAGTTTCTCATGTAACTTGATGCCATATTCATATCATATCAAGTCACTGGCCAATAATGTAATTTACCACTGAATACTCTTATGCTTCCTTACTCCATTTCAAATGCTGCAACTCAAACACAATTTTTTTAACAGTATAAGAACCTGAACTACCGTACCTATCACCCAGAAACACAAGAATAAGAAACCTAGGTCCTGTGAATAAAATGGTATCAGACAAACTTTACAATCTGTTCGCCACCCAGATCACTGTCTAAAGAGGGATTATTTTGGTCCGACATGGGTTTTGTAAAGGGGAAACATACACAACTATCTCTAACCCTAAAAAAGACAATGAACATGAGTATAACCAAAGATGTAACGACTCATGAGTGAGTGAGTGAATGAAATGGATTTTTACATTGCAGGGGGCAATATTTCAGCCATAGCGCAATGTGATGTGCAAGAGGCACATCAGGAAAAGGGCAACACAGGATTGTTAGCAAAAAAGAAAGCAAAAGATTTTAGTCGCCTTATATGACAAGCATTGGGTTACTGAGGCCCTATTCTATCTAAGTGACACCATGTCACTCCCCAGAAGCCCCACGGGGCAAGCAGGGCTCTCATCCAAACATGGCAGCTGTCACTGCATATGGGTAAAGTTTGACTTATTCAGTCAATGTTTGTCATTCCAAAAGGTATTTAATTTAAGCATCTAGTGGGATTAGGAATCATACATCCTCGAAATCCAGTGCATAATAACTCCGCCAACGTCTGTCATATACACTGGAATCACTCTTAATCAAGACGCTCGCTTTGCTTGTATGGAAAGTATAAACCTGCTAAATATAGGCAACCAATGACAAGTCACATTCACTGCACGAGAAGTAACTCTTGATAAATTTAAATGCATAATGTCTTTACTTTGCCGAGTGTTAAGAGAGATGCGCCACATGATTGGATCCAAGCTTCCCTATGGAAACTTCGTCAAAACGCCGAATTGTCGTGAATAGGAGTGATTCCAGGGCATATGATGGACGTTGGCCGCGTCATAATGCCCTGGATTTCGAGGAAGGGAGTCATATTGCTGAAATACGTTCACAAATTTTAGGGGATGAACATATTGTAAAATCGGTCCAACATATTATCATTCCAAGACATCTTATGTCACACAAGACTCAAGTTACGAAACTGTATCAGAAAGCCTGTGTTGTCAACGAGTTGTAAGAAAAGTTGTCAAATCATTCTTTGCATAATCACAAACAAGAACCTATCGAGCTCTAAAATCGAAATATTTTAAACATTTTAGCGGAACCGCCCAAAAGAAAATAAAACACATTGTTCTTACAGACAAAATGTGTTCATGAAAGAATACAACCATGCAATTATTTTAGTCATTGACTGAGCACACCTGCAATACTTGAAGATAGTCCGAGTTATTTCCCTTAACAGCGGAAGTAACATTCGGAATTTATCGGAAAAAGACGTAGACTAAGCGTTTCATCATCGTAAAACGACTTTACGATAATCAACTATTAAAGACCGAATGAACCCGCCGATTCGAACAAAAGTTATCTTTCGTGCATGTGTTTGTTTTCATTTAATTTTATGTACGTAAGCGATTCAAGTAGCAAACAATTAGTTTCATTTCCTTTGGAGGAAACCCGAAGAACGCAATCTGCGAGAAGCATATGTTGATGCCTTGTTTTGAACTGATTTTCCTCTAACAACGATTTGAGGGACCATTTCTTGTTGAAAAACTACAAAAATAATGGGTGTGGTTTGTGTTTATTTGTATCCCGTCCCAGATGGAAAGAGTGGCCAACAAGTTGTTGACATGCTTCAAAGACAGACTGAGCAGCTGGGGGCAACAAAGACGGGCAGTTTCTGTGTGGATTGTGAGACATTCCAGTCAACATTTCAGACAACACAAAAACAGCTGAACATTCTTCACAACAGTGAACATCCAGCGACATGTTTTGCTATTCTTGACACTGGTACATGTCTTGTAGCAGATGATTTATTTGACGGACTTGTACAGAAACTGAAATATTACTATGAGCAGCGGAAAGGCTTTAAGATTGAATCTAAGGGACAGCAATATGAACTGGGAGATTTCAACATCAAGATCGGATCAGTCACGTTAACCTCCAATTTCAAAGGAATATTAGTTGAAGTTGAGTACTGTCCTTGTGTGATTCCCAATGACTGCTGGAATCTGATGAAAGAACTCTTACAAAGCATCCTTGGAAGCGCTGTTGCTGAGAATCCACCCGCCTACATAAAAGCTAAGATGGAAGCTGTTTACACACCAACCGACACCATGCATCAGTATCTGGAACATTTCAATAACATTAGAAAATCTGTGTCATCTGTATCTGCACCTGCCACTGCTATGATTTCGAGATGAACTATACGACTGCAACCTACTTTTTCAATAAAATAATACACCTCCTTTGTTGTTTGGTTGTAACTTGTAGATGTTAAAGTTTAATCTCTTTAAATCTCTACATAGATAACAAGGGGTGCAGTGGTTAGCACGTCGACTCAGCAATCTGCCAGCCTTGGTGGTTGTTGTTCGAGTCCCGTCCGGGCACCTCTATTTCAGCCCGGAGAGACCGGAGCCTCGACACCGAAGTGTTGTTGGTGAGACAGTGGTGATGTGGATGAAAGATTGCCAAACACCACGTAAAACCCCAAATCACTCACTCACATAGATTACAGAGAAAACATGGTTTGAAAAGTGATATTGATGCTTGATACTTGTATCAGTGCATGTCATATTAAAAAGGGGGAGATACAGAAAATTTATTCTGTTACTCTTGGGAACTTGAGGGAGAGTAATTCACTTTCCTGAACTTTAAAGGCAAAGGTCTTAAAAGAGGGCTATAAATTAAGTGCCTCAATGAAATTTATGTGGCACTTGAGAGCATGATCATGCTTCTTACATGACCTATCCGAATGTATTTTCATTGTAGTGCACTGGTCTAGTGGTCTGTCTACCTTGACAGTTGTCTGGTCAAATCTTAGCCAGGTCAGATATCCTTCAGCCACAAAAAGGGTTCTGTTATACCGGATCGGAATGATTGCTGAAACCTCCATTGAGTCGAATGCCTTTCACTCGATATTTGACAAGTGAGAAGTACATTTTCAGTTTCAGAAGTGTTTGCAAATCAGATTGCATGTTTTACAAACATGTCAGAATTCCTGGTCTTCCTTAGTGTTTTCTTTCAAAAAGAAACCTTTGGAACGATAAATATTCATAAAATAATGTACATACCATGAATAATGAACGAAAGGTACAGCATGTTGGTGCTTTTACAGCCTCTTGAATCTTTTAATTTCTTTTGGGACCCCCTCATGACAAACAAGTAAAAAGCATTCCAAAGTTTTGGACAAAGTCCTGAAAATATTCGTAAACCTTCAGAACATTTCAAATAAACAAATAAAAGCACTTGGCTCATATATGGAAAACATTCAGAAATTGACAGAACATTCTTTGGTAAACTCTTAAGAAAATTTTGGAATGAGACTGGCTATTTAAAAGTAGAAAATAAATCTGCATCTTTCGGGACTAATGGATTACAGCGTTATTAATTAAGCATAATTTACAATGTATGTCTTACAGTTTGGTATTTATTTTGAACAGATAGCCAGTGATTGACTGGACGCATGATTTTGCATCCATTACCCCAGTTTTGGTATTGGGGACCCCCAAAAATTCAACCCCTGCATCCCCTGGGATGCAAAAAATTTAAGATGTAGATACAATGAGTAGATTGAGACATTACTGTATTGTTTATTCAGTAATTAAAATATAAATTTATCTACAATTTGTTGTAGACATGTTGACATTTCCAAATTAAAAAATGTATAGCATAAACTACTGTCTTGAACATGTCAATTACTGAAACTGGGACCCATATTTCTTTCCTTGGGACCCCAAAAAGTAAATATTGGGTGTCCCCTGGACCCACATGAATATATACCAGGGTAAGACACTGAGATAGCACCAGACCTATTTCACTTTCGGGAGCTCATATCCAACTTTAATATTAATTGAACTCTCATGGTGTTGGGTGGGGGGTGGGGGGGGGATAGTGCAGTGGTTAGGGTGTCGTCCCCAGTAATCTGCCAGACATGGTTATTGTGGGTTCAAATCCTGCCCGGGTGTCCCTGTTTCTTCCCAGAGGTTGACCCCTGATGCCAACATGATGTAGATGACACCATTGTCATATGACTAAAAGATTCCCGAAAACCATGTTAAGTCCAACATCACTCACTCAATCAGCTTTATTATCCTCAACCACAAAGTGGGGGAGTGGTGCACCCTTGGATCCGTGCATGATCCACAATGCCTCTACTGGGCTCAAACATCAGAGTTCTCAGCAGTTTTTTGTCATGGTTATGGTCTTTCAGCTCCCAAATGGATATTACATTCAAGTTTGATATATTTTATGAGCGCTTCAATCAGTTTATGCGTCAGGGCTGTTGATACGCCCAGTGGGTTGACCAAAGGGTTGTGGATTTGATTCCCGCCTTGGCATAGCTTCTCTGCATTAGTCACTGTTGATATTTCTACATGCAGTGATTATATGGTGCACTACATTGTGGTGTCACCATTCAGGTGTGGGTGTGTGTTGGGGGGGGGGTGGCAAATTCAAAGGGAGGGGGACGATGTGACCAAAGGGTCCTATGGCTCTCATAACATTTAAAGCAGGCATGTAGATAATCCAGCTTCCTGCTGGTAATGTGGGCTTCTCTCATGCACTCAAACTGTCATCATCATCATCATCATTTGTCTTCATTGGTCATGTTGGCACTGTGTTGTTGAGCTGAACACTATCTGGGTCATAGGAGCACTGCATTGCTAAATTGAACCTTAGGATGAGTCATGGGAGCACTGCGCCATTGAACTGAAGATCATTCCTCTGGGTCATACGGGGAATGTGTGGTTGAGCTGAACACCATCCTCCTGGGTCCTGGGATCACTACGCTGTTGAGCTGAACACCATCCTCCTGGGTCCTGGGATCACTGCGCTGTTGAGCTGAACACCATCCTCATGTTCCATGGGGGCACTGTGTTGTTGAGCTGAACACCATCCTCCTGGGTCCTGGGATCACTGCGCTGTTGAGCTGAACACCATCCTCCTGGGTCCTGG
>JAUELE010229333.1:0-12195 GCA_031471655.1 Diodora aspera | reverse complement strand
CCTTTTCTTTCAAACTGTGTAATCAACGAACAATTAATGATAACACTCCTAACGTCTCAAAATACAAATACTGTAAAAGCTGTAGCTCTGTTCTTGAAAGAAATATTTAATATATCGAGTAGAATACCTATGTAGTTTTGTTGGATGTAGACACATTCGTATATCTTTAAATATCTTGCTTGCGTATATGTCCATGTTTTATGTACATTTCACCTCATTGATTTGTCTATGTATATATAAATTTTGTCTATGTATAAAGTTAAATGTTAACATATTCATTACCAACTTATTTATAATATAAATGAGAGTTGTAATATGCTGTTTATTTTTACCATTCAACTTTCCGTCTTCACGTCCTTCCTCTTATGTACAATTGATTTGTAATATAGGCCACGAGGCCCGAATTACTGAATAAACTGTCTGTCTGTCTGTTTGACTAAGATCACCAGACAAAGCTCGTATATTATACAAGAAGACTTACTGTACCCTCCTCATCTCAACCCTTTGTATCTTGTACTGCCAATCAGCGGCACGGAATGGGGAGTACATTGGCCTAGAACGATATATTGCACCAGAAAACGGCAACTATGGCCTACATTATTGTCGCAATATATAAAAGAATAATTTGCAGTATATCTGGAGTGTGCACGTTAAACATTAACCTATCTCTCTCTCTCTTTCTCTCTCTCTCTCAGTTCTTTTATAAACTGTTCGGCTGTGTTCTCGGTGGTTCTCTAACCTCCGTTTTTTTAGTATTGCATTGTTCAATGTTGTGCAGTGCAAAGCTCGAAACTGTGTCTACATAATTAAAAATAGCACCGATATGCGAGTGACAAATATGGCGGAGGCACGTTCTCCTGGAATGCGATATATTTAAATATTTCTTGAAGGAGAGAGTGTCGGCGACCCGCCACGACCTGACATGCTCCATGTTGACTTAATTTCACCTGTGAACACCTTTTTGTTTACATCAATATAAACTAACCTTCGCACTTGCACCTAATGTGCATTCTGCCAACTGGCTAATGATGTACTAAGATGCAAGGCATGCATTTTGAATATTCTTCACAGCTCATTAAAATGCTATAATTTGCAGTGCATTCTGAAGTCACGCGGTGACTCTCTAAGGTATAAGAGTGAACGGGACAGCAATGAGTAACAAATGAGTAATTATAGAACTAACCTACTGATTGTTTAATTGCCAACATATACTGACGTCCAAAAGAAAGTATACCAAATGATTTCAATTATTTTCCCATACGTCTTTATGTCATAGTTGATCAAAAGAATGCTTGGATTTCGGTGAGTGTAATTTGTTTGACATCATCTCATTGATAAACCTTACAAGTCTCGAAGGGATATCTCTTGTATATCCAACGCATTTGTGAATTTATTCAGTAGTCTCTCAAAATCTTGGTTTACTTTCTTTTGGGCGTCAGTATATATGTTTCATGCATCAATAGTGGTATGTACATATTTGTATGTATATTTATCGCTCCCAAAGTTATTTTGTGAAAAGAAAACATTAAATTTGACCACGTGTTCAACTTCAACGTCATTCCGTCTTCCTGGAAGCGTGTCCTTAATAGAATTAAGAAATTTTAGATTAACGTTCTCAGACTGTAGTTAGCACTCTATTTTCTCTTCGTGTGATCTTGGCAGTATCATGACGTCACATAATATACATCATATAACTTTCACACTGAAGTACAAACCAGTTATGAGTGCACCGGAAATGCATTCATAATGTTTGATCAATATTCGCTGTCAATGGCGCCAGAGGTTCAACTATAGCGTTCACAATGACGTTTTACAGGACTAAGCCATCTTCTGGTCTTCTCGTTATAAGTGTGTTGACTGAGATGCCAGACCAATTTCTGACGTGTTATGTCAGCAAACAAATGCACATTAACCATTTAGATCAGAGTCCGTATGTCAACAGATTGTAAATTGCCCCAAATATGTTTCCGACATTTTCAATAGTGTGGTTGTTATGTTGTTGTGTGGAAACATGAGTATCTTATTTTTGATGTAACAGCAGCCGGTAAATATGGTCAGTTGAAGAACAACCAATGATGTTAGGGTTCGGGAATTAAAATGAAGATTTAGCCACTCAGTATTTACAAATGATATACAAAGACCCAAACTATGGACCTAGGTCCATCTTATTCAGGAGAAAGATAACCAGCTTGACACTTTCAGTAGAAATAACTTTGCAAGATTAATAGAAAATATCCTTTTTAAAAGTAAAATTGTATTATCCAAGTACATGTATACATTTACATGGACATTCTTGTTCCACCCTTACGATTGGTTGTCGCTGCAGTACAGCGCCTATGCCTATTTTAAGCCAAGTAGGCCAAGTGGAGTTAGGTACCTTGTCCAAGGGTACAACACGGCGCGCCGCTGGCTAGGATCGAACCCACAACCGTACCTTCGTCGGATCACGCGTCCGACGCCTGTTGCTCACGACAACCACGTGGGAACACATATTTGTGGCGGCTTTCCTGTTTGAAAGCTAGTCGCTTTCTGAACTGAACGTTGCAAGTCTGTACACTGCATGGCAGCAAGTATATATATTATGGACATGGGCAGAGCGACTGTATGTTGTTTAGGATTCAGGTCAAGTCAGTGGTGTAATTAGTTCACTGGCGACAAATCAAATTTAGCTGAAAGTCATTTGTAAATCTACGAAATGGAACTAGACTTGCTATGATGTTTACCTGTAAAATGCGTATAATATTAATTGTTGAAGTTAACTTATCTGAAAGGTAACAGCTGTAATTAAAGCATATACACTGAATAACATGAAGTGTACCTTTGACATCAGGTATCCAGTGAAGCTCACGTGTGGCGCCTCCACGAACGTTACTAAGGGCGATAATCCAACTTTGCATACTATTAACTGGACGACTGATATCTCATACTTGATTATTCTATCACAGATTTGGCAGTGGGATCTGTTCAAGTCACCTATGTTACTTAATACTATTGAGTTTACATCTGTGACTTTTGCACATTTAGACATGCGTGTTTCTGGAATTCATGTCAATTATGCTCCAGTCACTTCTTTGCCATTTGGCATATGATCATATTACAATTAGCATTGTGTCAGTTATGAAAATGACCATCTTTGACTCTTGAACCTGTTCTTCTCTGTGTTGCTATCGTATGTGAAATGTACTGGGTGAACTTTTAAAGCGCCTGGTATCCAGCTAACAGCTGGTCAACGGCGATATGTAGAATAAAACAGTTAGCAGGGATAGGCGTTTCTGACGAGGAAAGTTTTGAGTTTTGCTGCGAATGAAGGCGTGTTTTGTGCACATTTCAAATCCAGTTGGATCTAATTCCACAATTTAGGCGCTCTCACAGAAAAGACAGTCTCTGCTACTTTTATTCTGGTCTCTGGCACCATGAGCTGATATTTCTGCTAAGATCAAAGTGGTCGAGAGGGCTTGTAGACTGTTAGTAGCTTCTTTAAATACACTGGGAAATCTGCCTAATGGAAAGACTTGAATGTCAGTAGAATAATTTTGAACTCGATACGGTGTGAAACTGGAAGCCAGTGAAGCTGTTGAAGCACTGGTGTTATATGATCTCTTGTGTTTGATCTTGTGATGATTCTCGCTGCTCTGTTACCTTTTGTAGATGGGAGGTGGCATTAGAACAGATAGCAGGGAACTGCAGTAATTGTTCTGTTTCTGAGGTGCATGTTGGCTGATCTACCTGCAATTGGTGCATTTGCTTACCCTTAATTTGGTATGCCTATTTGTAATATTCAGGGGACCTTGATGCTATTCCTGGAGCTTCAGTCTCAGTCTCTATAATAGAATAGAATAGTCAATAAACAGATACCAGGGTTCTCTTCAACATGTTTCTTTATTAAAAATTTAAAGAAGAAGAAATAACGGTCAATTCGTTAGGACGTCACAGGAGACAATTGTGACGTAACATATATCGTAACATAATGTTGATGATGAATATAGTTTCATCGATTGGGGTATTTACAAACAACAGCTCAACGCAACACATACAGTACTTTTACAAGAGAGTGGATAAATGCAGTTATTCTTAACAAAAGTATACAAGTGAAATACATTAATAAACAATTATCTTAAATGTACAACAGAAGAATATGATAAACGAAATATAACATTACAATGCATTTTATTTAGGTCTGAATTATGTTATGGAATATTTTTCTCTGACTTTGCGTTTTGTCGAGTCATCACATTCCATTTTAAAGAACGAATTGACCGTTCACTCTTCCTGAAGATCTATAATAAAGAAACATGTTGAAGAGAACCCTGGTATCTGTTTATTAAGCGAGTAAAACAACTTTGCTAGAATCTGCAATCTGAAGTTTTTATTTTCTCTCTCTCTCTTTATATATATATATATATATATCTATATATATATATATATATATACACACACACACATGTATATATATACACACGCATATATATATATATATATATATAGAGAGAGAGAGAGAGAGAGAGAGAGTGAGAGAGAGAGAGGCAAATTACCGATTTCATAAGCATTTCAACTCGTAAACTATAGAATCGATTCATTCAGATAGTATGTTCGAGTTGTAATTTACTTCAGAACTTCGGATTAAATAAAGCGATACAAATAGTATGTCTTGTTTAGATGTAAGTATTGTACATAACACACTGTGCTCTTCAAACTGCCTGCATCCTACTGCAGAACAGTGAGGCTCCTTTTTAACTTTTCACTACGTTATAAAACACCAAAATAAAACCTATCATAGCGATAAACTTTGAGAATACAAATTGATGGTCTGTGAACCATTCTATGTCAGAGTCCAGGTGTTCAACATTTTCCTTTCTTAATTTAAGCAACCATGTATTCTCTTTTTTTTTGGTTTCATAAAATCCCAAATACAATAATAAGCAGTCACAATTTACAACGTTTCATCAGGGACACATACTTTGAATACGATTTCGAATTTGTTTCATTCAAAGAGACAACTGTTGTGTTCTCCATCTTCGCCGTTCACTCCATCCTCTCTCTCTGTCTCTGTCTCTCTCTTTATCTCTTTCTCGCTCTCTATCTCTCTTTGGTGGCTCTCTTTTTCTTAATGTATGGTTTGCTCTTTCTCTTTGTTCACCTTTCTGTCTTCCACTCTCCGCATTCCTCTGTGTGTGTGTGTGTCTCTCTCTGTCTCGTTCTCTCTCTCTCTTTCTGTCTATCTCTCTCTCTCTCTCTCTCTCTCTCTGTCTCGTTCTTCTCTCTACTCTAGCCCTGATCTTGTCCCTGTCTCTACCCCCATTTCGAGGCTGTTTTGTTTAAATAGTACATGTATTTACCGGACTTGTTATTTTTTGTCTTTCTGTTTCTGTCTCCCTTTGCACATGTCACTCTCTCTATATATATCCATCCGTCCGTCAGTTTATCTGTAAATTTATCTATCTATATCTACGCAGCGAGCAATCATTGTGTCAGTCTCTCTATTTTGAGCTTTCACGGAGACTCTCTTCATCTCATTCGCTTTTTATTGCTTATTTATGTTTTTGTTTCGGAAATAAACATTATATTCTCGTCATCTAGGAAGTGTTTTCTTGACTTGCAATGCGTTACTACATGAATATAACACCGAGGAATGGCAGAATTATATATTATTAATCTCTATCGTGCGTCATAAACACATAATATTATTATTAATTTGATCTCGTTTCGTTTTTATTGTAGGAGTGCACTCTTTTACATTTCCTATTTTTATATCGTCGGCTTAGCTTATTATACACTTAGGTCAATGAACTAAAATGTCAGGGTTAGTGACCAATCGGTCAACATGCCCTTGTCTTACGTAAATATATATAACCCTTTAATTTCTTTCAGCGTTATGAAAACTCATCTTAATATATCCTTTGAATATACAATCCTCTTGTATAAGAAGTGATACGTACACAGACATAATTCGCAACCATAAATACATCTTCGACACAGCGGTCAAATTTCGTACAAATTAACCTCCGCAGTATATAATCCGCGTTTATTTTGTTTGAACGAAACACACGCCGTGTGTGGCGCACTGACAGGTCGGCATTTCTGATTGCCTTATGTTATGAAATATGAACGCTTACCGATTAATCTGACGATTTTCCAAGAAGCATCCGTAGCTACCCGTCTGTTTTCGTGATCGGGCAGAGGACTCGTATGTGTTTCGTGAGCCGTCATGAGAGAACATTACTCATGGCGGCGGAATGACAATCGGGATGGTCGGAGTCAAATTTCGTATAGGCCTTTACGGATTAAGCCGAGTGATATCGAGCGAATTCGTGGCGCACGTGTTGAAGTGATATATACTGACTTCCAAAAGAAAGTATACCAAAATTTTGGGAGACTACTGAATAAATTCACAAATGCTTTGGATATGCAAGATATATCCCTTCAAGACTTGGAAGGTTTATCCATGAGATGATGTCAATCACATTACACTCACCGACATCCAAGCATCCTTTTGATCAACTATGGCACAAAGACGTAAGGGATAATAATTGAAATCATTTGGTATACTTTCTTTGGGACGTCAGTATATGATCAAATAGTTCCATTGAAAGTTTCTTTTTATTTAATTTGTTGGAATTGTCATTTATAACACACATGTGCGTATTTGTTACGTCTGTAATTGCGTGAAGTTTTGGGTACAACATTTATTTAAAACATCGCTTGCTCCGAATATTAGCAAGCGAAGGTGCAAGGCAACGACAATTCAAACTTTCTTTAAAGTAGTTTCCAAACAGGTTTATTCTTTTATTCCCTTTGCCGCCAGACTGATGTCGGTCTAGCTTCGATAAGAGTATGAGACTGATGTTTCCTCGACACGTAAATCTTGAAATGTGTCAAGTTTGTCCAAGAAGTGAATTATGTGAGGTTAGTGGAGACCTGCAAGCATCGTGTGAATCAAGTACATTTAAAATGCGGCTCGTGGAATATTTAGAGGGGCTTTTTGGTATTTCATTTAACATTAAAAGTAAATGTGATTCCGCCTTGCTTTTGTTAAACATTTCAACTGTATGCATCTGGCTCTTACATCAAGTAAGTAGCCCATTAACTTTGTTGTAGACAGTGACGAGTTAACTACCACCTGAGACTCTAGTAAGGGTCCCCCACTCGTCTCCCTACTACCAACACGCACCTGTCTCACCTTTCGTTGAATATAGGATAAGCTGAAATATCATCTAAAATACTCGCGTATACACTAAAATTAATTTTCTTTTTCTTGGCTCTCGCGCCCTCCATTACAGGCCCGTGAGCAACCGGCGTCGTACTCGTGATTCGATGTATCCTGGGACAGGGTACTTACCTTCACTTGTCCCAGGCGACCCAGCTGTAAATGGGCATGGAGCTGCACTGTGGCTACAGCTATCCTCAAGTGTGGAAAAAGAATGTCTACGTATACTTGGATGTTATTATTATTAATGGTTCATCCGCTGCTTTCGTTAACGAGAACGCATGACAGGAAGTTGATTTTAAAGGATCTTCCTGCATGTCGCAGTGAATAGCTGTGCAACCATAACTTGATGCAACAGACTCTTTAAAAGTTTCACAGAAACGAAATCCATAAAAAGTGATAAAGCCAATTGTATATACGTTTCAAGGACACGAAAGGCATTACTGATATTGGAGGTCCACCCTTTCTCTGTTAGAAGAATGTCTTCTGGATCTGACAAATTTGAGTGAATATTAATGCTTTGCTATTCAGTACATGTGATTTGGGTGGGTCTTTTCCTCAATGCATGTTAATGTAAAGGCACACAGTGCATGCATTTTCGGAGCTGGCAGAAACGATAAACGGAAATAAACTGTCACAGCAACAATACTGACAGCTGTTGCTGTACAATACTGGGCACATGAGGCAGTGATGCTTACAATTCGCTGCACGTAGTCAGATATCTCGTTTTAGACATGCGAGAATGTAATGTAGAAGCCTCCGACATCTCGTTTCAGGTTTACGGACGGTAACTGTGAATATGACACTCTTTTAACCTGGTTTGAATATTTCAAATTATGTCTTCCGAGATCTCTAACAGCTCTTCCTTGGATCTCGATCACACTAAAAATCAGAGTTTTGTATCTCACCAAGTGTTCATCTAAAATTATTAGACATAGAATCGCATTACTTATACTTTACCAGCTGTCTGTTGCTAAGAATCTAGGCAGACTCGAGAGTGTGCCTAGAAGGTGTCGTGTTTGTATTATATGCAACACCAACGTAATTGAAGACGAATTTCAATTTTGTCAGGTTATACCTCATAAATATCTTAAAGTTTGTTCTGATTATGTTGATAGAAACTTTTTTATTGTAAGATTGCTACAATGTACATGTACTAACGCATCGAACTTAACAAGTTCAGCTTATTCGTTCATGATGCAATCACCCTTAGATCATGCATCATTTCTGGAAACTGTAGTAGTATGTCAATTTATATATTTGTAATTGTATCACTCCACTCACCAGCTTTGTTCGTTCAGACAACATTTTATAAGTGGGCCTATGGCCTTTCTACTGAAATAAATGAACTTTGAGGCTGTAACTTATGTAAAGTAAAGGTAGTCTGGCTAATGTAAATAATCCCTATTAAGGATCTTTTCAACCTCCGTACAACATTTTTCATTTCTTCACGTTACATCATAAATCAACATCATTTTAAGCATTTGCATGGCGATTCGATGTCTATTTTTGTTTAAAGTCGACTTAAGTTAATTTAATGTAATTCCTGACAAAAGACTTTGTTGACCGATATGGTGTCGTTTTCCATTTCTTCACTACTGCAGCGCGTTATATATATACATGGTGTTTTGTTGTGATGTAAATAAAACCTCTGATACTTTAGAACATTGCTTCAAATGTCTACATGTTCTTGAATGAACGCTAACCGAGGGACAGCAGGGTAGAATTAGTCATAATGGACTCGCCCAAATCTGAGGCCAAACAGTGAAGAAATAAATAATGAAAAGAGAGGCACACAATTTGAAACATCTTTCACGAGTGTAGAAACTGAAATATAGTGATGAAGTGGTGCTGAATTCGGAGACGCCTTCATGCTTCAGTGAACTCCGACTAAGCTGTAGATTTCAATGACATTGCGTTGCATAGCACTGCTTAAGAGTGGAGTTGCACTTTGTTTACGTTGCATGGGGAATATTTCAGCCATAACACAACCTGATGTACAAGGTGCACATCGGACGAAAACAGTTCACAAAAAGAGATGGGCAAAAACAACGGTGAAAACAAACGATCCCCATTTTAGTCGTCTTGTACGACAAGCATTGGGTTACTGAGGCCCTATTCTTACTGCTTAAGACAATACTAGCTAAGGCTAACATATCATTTGCATACAGGATTGAAAGACTGGGAGAGAATATAAAAGGGATATATTTATCGTGTAAAAGATGTTTATGTTCATAACTAAAATGTATAATCGTGATTTTGCTGTGGATAATCTGAATCTAAATCTAATGATCTTCTACACTGTTATTCATTGATTTTAGGCAAAATGTAACTAATTTAGGTGTGTTTGAAATGTTAAATTCTCATTTTCAAGTGTTTTGAGAAAATTGCAGTTATATCGCCCGCCCTTCACTCATTATTATGCGATCAGAGACCAAAAAGTTGCCGACCCCTGATCTGAATATACACAATTCAGGACAAATTAAATTGTTTATGGTTTATTCATTCTTGTAATATTTTTTTTGCTGTAAAATTATTGCACTAAACAAATGTATAATAACACACATAATGTAACACCGGTGTTGTTGGTATTTAAGTCGTTGCTATGTCATGTACCTAGTAAAGTATGTAATCGTAGAATTAACAATATCACGCGTCACGGATACAATGCAGATGGAATGTCATGTTTCTCTGTACGGTTATCCACAATTGCAGATACATATTTGATTTAGAATAGCGCTCAGTTCAAACTGATATTTTGCATCTGAAAAGTTTACTTAAGATGTTTGACTGATACGAGGGATCCATTTTCCATTGTCGCAACCCGGAAGTCTAGTTGCATGGGAAAATAAATGTACTATGTCTCTTTGAGAGAAAGTCGACACAGCTGGAGACGTAGAAGGAGACGTATCTTGTGATTATCAACAGGAGACAGGCTGCTTGTACCAAAAATGGTACAACTGATGTACCACTGTTCGGATGCATGCACGCGTACAGACTTACAACTGTTTACCAATCAAGACATCCAGACATACTAGTACATGCAGACAGACAGACAGACATTAATTTTATGTAGAAATGTAGCCACGTATACATACATACCATAATCCATCCAGCCAGCCAGGTATCCCTGCATCACCACACACGCGCACCAACGCACACATACATATATACATATATACATACATTCATACATACATACATACACACACACATACATACATACATACACTGGCGTGCAAAAGAAACGATACCAATAGCTTTTATACACTGCCTCTCTCGTGTTTATGTCATTGCTGATCAAAAGGATGCTGGGATTTCAATCAGAGTAATTTGGTTGACATCAAGTCATTGACAAAACTTCCAAGTCTTGAAGGGATATCCAACGTATCAGTTACTTTATTCAGTAGTCTCTCAAAATCTTGGTATCGTTTCTTTTGTACCTCAGTATACATACATACATACATACATGTATACATACATAAAGTCATTTGCAATAAATGGTACTTACAGCAAAGAAAATATTCACGGATACAGCAAGACCCATGATGAAGGCTGCAGATCCCCGAATGTCTTTTCTTCCCTTGTCAACCAGGGACAAGATTACAAAGACCAGGAAAAATGTGATGATGATCTCAACCACGAAGGCCTGTTCTGAGGACACAGACTTGGCCGGCTGAAGAAGGCCTAAATGTCCGTGCATGTTGGAGGGAAAGATGACCTTCAATAGAGCCGCTCCGACCACACCACCAGCTGACTGAGCGAGGGTGTAGAAGACAAACCTGAAGCAGATATTGGCATGTTTCGGGTTCGAGTTTAACAGTATTTATCATGATCATTAACTGTCATGCGACATAATCAGGTCTGTTTTACCCAAACGTGTTTATATTCAGGAAAGGCCATTGAATCTAGGTTTCAACAGTAGTCACTCAACAGAAAACCATTGCACCTGAGAGTAGTCTCCCTTATGTCAAGGCCACTCTTTAGATGCATTTTATCGAATTGTGAATGGGCGATACTTCTAACGGAATTCAATGGAACTATTTTATGTACTAGAAACTATTATACGCTGCATTAGTGCTTTTATGTCCTTAATCATAATCTTGTGCGAATCCTTATTTCAACCAGGACATGAAGCTATAACATATTATGCGCAAGTAGTTGAATTTACTTTTCTACGTACACTAAATAAATCAATTGCTGGCCGGTAAACACTGTGCAGCTGAATAATTTTTACTTTAACTAGTATTTCATTGATACTTCGTCTTGATTTTCATTTATTAGACTACCAAGCTGTATAGGCCTTCGTGTTGTATTAATCTGTAGAGCATTGTATATATATGTTAGGTATGGTGATTAAAAAGTGTCATTATCTCCTGGCAAAGTTCACGCCATTGGTGACGTGCAGCTTTGCTAATGAAAAAGAATATGGACACAGTGTCGCTTGTGTACATGTATGTTTACATGCTGGCCTAAAATACCAGGGTCCTGTTTCACAAACGATCTTAGCGCTAAGTTGATCGTAAACTCCTAAGATCAACTTTATAAATCGAGTGTGAACCATCATTCCAGTTGGCAAAGTAACTTCGAGCTGCACTACATGTCCTAAAATCACTCCGAAATTGTTTGGAGAAATATGGACACATGTTTGCCACGTAAATGTTAAAATTAACCGAGTCACTAAGATTGAACTTAAATAAGATCGTTTTGTGAAACCGGGCCCTGGTGTAATTTTAATTTGCTGTGTTGATTACTCGGCTGAACTTGGTGTGTATTTAAAACAGATATGCAAGTATTCAGTATTCAACACACTACAATGTGCCATATTCAAACTAGGGGACATTGTCATCTAACATATTGCAGTAAGTTTCTGATGAATTCATTTCTGTTATACATTAATAAACAGTATAGATGACACAGAACGTTTGACATATACATGTAGATCATTGCAATAGCCCATGTACGGCTATCACATGGAGCCCGAGCGTTTT